>QJPP01005787.1:0-26945 GCA_003996215.1 Jaltomata sinuosa
TAACCCGCTAGCAAGTGCTGCTCATAACTCATCTCTACTAGCGAGTAATACCAAGATGTCGTCTATAAAAACTATCACAAATGAGTCCAAATGCGGGCCAAGAACCCTGTGCATCAAATTCATAAAGGCTGCGGGGGCATTAGTCAACCCAAAAGACATCACCAGGAACTCATAATGGCCATAACGTGTCCTGAATGATGTCTTAGGGATGTCCACCGCTCTAATCCTCAACTGATGGTAGCCAGACCTCAAATCAATCTTTGAAAACACGACTGAACCCTGAAGCTGGTCAAACAAATCATCAATCCTCGGCATCGGATACCTATTCTTGACTGTCACCCTATTCAGCTGCCGATAATCAATACACATGCGCATCGACCCATCCTTCTTCTTCTTCACGAAGAGAACAGAAGCACCCCAAGGTGACACACTAGGTCTAATAAACCCCTTAGCTAACAGATCCTGGAGCTGCTTCTTAAGCTCCCTCAACTCAGCAGGAGCCATAAGGTAAGGAGAAATAGAAATGGGCCTAGTGCCCGGCTCTAGCTCAATAGCAAAATCAATATCTCTCTCAGGTGGAAGGCCTGGCAGGTCGGTAGGAAATACATCGAGGAAGTCTCTAACCATAGGAACAGACTCAAGAGAAGTGGGGTCAGCACTAACATCTCGAACATATGCTAGATAAGCTAAACACCCACGGGCAATCAACTTCCTAGCTCGAAGACAAGAGATGATCCCAGATGGTGCATGGCTAACAGAACCCTGCCACACAACCGGGGATACACCAGGCACAACTATGGTAATGGTCTTGGCATAACAATCTAAAACCACACGGTGAGGGGATAACCAGTCCATGCCCAGTATCACATCAAAATCTAGCATATCAAGAATCATCAAGTCACCCCAAGTCTCTGATTCACCAATAGATAACATACAGGATCTCACAATCCGATCCACTACTAAAGAATATCCTACTGGGGTCGAAACAGAAACAGGAACAGATAATGGCTCACTAGCCAACCCCAAACAAGGCACAAAGTAGGCAGATACATATGAACAAGTGGATCCAGGATCAAATAAAGCCATAGCAGACTGATGGCACACAGAAATCGTACCTGTAATCACAGCATCTGAGGCCTCTGCCTCTGGTCTCCTAGGGACCGCGTAAAACTGACGACGCCCTCCACCTGCCCGACCGCCATCCCTACCACCTGCTCTGCCACGCGAAGCACTACCTCTACTCTGACGACTACCCCCTCGAGCTGGGGGATGAACTACTCGTAAAGGCTCGGCCAACTGAACTGTACCCTGCTGAGGGCAATCTCTAGCAAAATGACCGATCACACCACAAGTAAAACAAGCCCCTGGCGGCCTACTCGGTCGAGATGAACCAACAAATCCCGTATGACCACCGCGACCTGATGCCCCAGAAACTATACCCCTCGAAGACTGGCCTCCATAGCCCTGATGGCTGCTCTGACCCTGCTCGAACTGGGTACTACCGAAAGTCTAAAAGGAAGCCTGAACCGGTCGGCTGGACTGACCCTGGTACTGCTGTGGCTGATAACTCCGGCTCCACTGGCCAGGACCTCTACCACCATATCTGGAACCACTGTAGACACCCTGATGTCGAGGCCTCTTATCTCTGGACCCCTGATCATGTCGCTGTAAGTCCTCCACAGTGCGGGCATAGTCTATAATAGCCTGGAATGACCGACCACTGGCAATCAATATCTCAGTTGGCTGTCTGATCTCTGGCCTCAAGCCCCATACAAATCTGCGAATCCTATCACCCTCGGTAGGAATGATCATAGCTCCGAACGGTGCTAGCTGATGAAAGCGGGTCTCATACTCCGAGATAGTCATAGATCCCTGCACAAGGTGAGTGAACTGCTCCATGCGACACTCCCGATCACTCTGGGGTAGGAACTTGGCCATAAAGGCCTCATAAAACTCAGACCAGGTCAAAGGAGGTGACGATGGTGATCTACAAGTAACCTGGGCCCTCCACCATAACTTCGTTGGGCCCTCCAACTGATAGGTAGTATAACCAACCCCATGAGTCTCTAACAAACCCAGATGATGCAACATCTCCTCACAGGTAGTAATAAAGTCATGTGGATCCTGTCCTGAAGTACCAGCAAATCTCGGAGGTGCTAACCTCAAAAACCTACCCAATGCCTTCTGCTCTGACTCTGTCATAGCTGGGCGAGGAGCAAGAGGCTGTGCAACAGATGGGACCGGAATGACCTCCGCACGGGGAGCCATAGTAGCCGGCTGCTCTCCTAAGCTCTGTGCACCCAGGGCTGCCCCCTGAGCGGATGTCTGCGCTACTTCAGAAGGCTGCTCTCCAATCACACCCAAAAGCTGTAGTAGTAATCCCCGAATATCTGGAGATGGAGCTGCGGCTGGAGCTGGCACAGAAGTGGGCACTGGAGCTGGAACTGGAGCTGGCGCTGGAGCTGGCGCTGCCTGGGCTGCCCCCTGAACCACATGTCTCTCGGGCTCTATCTCCACTCTAGCAGCCCTAGCAGGTGCCACTGATCGAGGGCGTCCTCGACCCTTAGCTGGAGTGGGAGGCTCATCTTCGCGTGATGCCGATGATCTTGTACGAACCATCTGCGGAAGAATGAAGTAGAACAAATGAGATTTCCAGAAACTTCAAGGGTACAACGCACGACACAGAAGCAATGAAAGAGTTAAATTCCTAAAATGTCACTGTAGCCTCCCAAAGATTGAGTACGGACGTCTCCGCCCCGATCCGCAGGACTCTACTAGACATTGGCTCCTATACCGATGACACCGGTGAACCTAAAGCTCTGATACCAAGTTGTCACGACCCAATTTCTCGGTCATGATGGCACCTACAACCCCCGGTAGGTGAACCAATCCCCGTAGCCCAGAACAGTTAGTAATGGGCTACTATCTAGCAAATAAGGGAACAAGACGAATACAATAGATAACAGGGATATAAATATATACATATGCGGAACTAAACCAAACCCCAAGACCTGGTATCATAGTACAGAGCCAAACTACATACATGGAGTACAAAACGTAATCCCAAAAAGAATTATATACAGATGTCCCTGAATGGTAATAGAGTACATGAAGCAAAAGATAAACTAAAGCTAAGCTCCGATCGCCAAGAGCTCACCCTCAGCCTGAAGTAGTCTCCAACAGATCTCCAAGCACGAATCACAACGGTCTAACAGCGATGGCCCACGTTAGGATCTGCACCCAAAGATGCAGGGGGTAGGGGGGAGCACCAAATGCGAAGCATAAGGTACCCATAGGTATCATAGGCCGACTGGCACATATAGATAAAGCGCAGTCAGTAATATGACAGAATAGAAGGCAAGTAGTCACAGAAACATCAACGAAGGTACACAGGAACTAGCCCAGAGGGAAATCAACAGAACCACATATGAGGCTAGTAAGCAGAATATACACACCATAGGCACAGGTGAAAGTAAGAAATAACGCACCTGGGGTCCTTGCAACAACAGTGTATACAAAATAAATTTACGAAATGGATGGTATACCGATAACCTCAAGTGTAAGAAGAAGAGAGAAAGAGTAATAATAGGCATGCTCAGAGACATGAATCAAACTCAACTAATCATACCAATCTCGTACTTATCCATAATAGAGAACAATTCTGTAAGTAAATAGCAAAAGTCTACCTACAGTCCCTCGGCCGCCCATACAACCGAGGAACACAAACAAGTGAAACAAACCCTCCGGCATCCCATACTACCGGAGCGTACAATCAGCAAACAACAAACAAGGGTGGAACCTCGAACCATGAATGATATGATGCATGAAGATCTCAAGTGCCATGGTATCTCTGTATGTACCTCCTCCGGCGCCGATCCGGCCCAGCAGGTAGGTTCCATGGAAGGACTCTGCCCGTATACTTCTACTCCACCGTATACCCCTCCTCCGGCACACGCAGCCCGTAGCCCCTGGCCCAGATGGCAAGGTCCATGGAGGTCCCCGACCCCATACTAAAACTCAGTATCAGAACATGTCGTCCGGAAGCAAGTCCGGTATCAGGATGGAGACCCAGTCTCGAATATGCAATGCCTAGACCCTGTCCAGGACTAAAGTAGTAGGAAAATGTCTCAAAAACCCCTCCAAGGGTGCCCGGGCGTAACCGGGTCTAAACAGTAAAAAGTCATCTCAGGTGCTCGGTCCGACCGAGGCTAAAAATCATCTCAAGTAGCAAGAAAACTCAACTAGCACTCCGGCCCTGCCGAGTCTAGTGTAGTAGTAAAACTGGTGTCTTAAAACATAATTTTACTTTCTTTTACCCAAGAATACTCACAAGTCAAATCAACCATTTCCAAATCATTTCCATCAAAAAGGGGCCCCCCGGGCCATGCAAGGTTTAGAAAACAGTGCCAGTAGGCCCGAAGCCAAAACCACGGTAAAACATGGATAAAACCTCTTTATATGCATGGAAATGGTATGATCACACACAATAGCTGCCCCGCAGCTCACAATCAACCTATCGACCCTGCACAGGCCCACAGCTACTCAGCAAGCATAACCAGCCTAGAAGGATAATTCTATGCCCGGGACTCGCGGACATTCCCAAAATCCCACCTTCTATGTTCCAGAGTCAACAAGGCCTCACAGGACCACAAGGGTAAATAAAATATAACGACAAATACTACAAGCAACGGAGGAACAAAAGTAGGCGGACATGAATAACGCGGTCGAGGTCTGTGGTGCCAACCTAATAATCCAACCCAAGGATGCCCATTAATACAATTTTATTCTATATATGCGGAGTCTAGGGAAAATAAACCGTAACCTACCTGTCGTCCGATGACAAGATGCTAGAACGATGTCCAAGCTCGAACCACTCCGAGAAAATCCAAAACTAGATCAGAATCGGATTTGGGCTTGAATAACTTGACGTAGATAATTGATTTACTTTATCAAATATATTTTTCTCACAACAAAACCTCTCACGTGAATGAGTATTTAATAATGTGCATAGTTGTATGCAACAGTAATATACATATATGTATATCAACTTTCAGCAAAGTCAAAAGGGGCTCACTTTAATATAATCTAAGCATGCAATTCATCATATGCTGCCAACTTCCAAAAGATGCCACCATTCACTTGGTGATTGCTGGCCACTCCCTCCACCTACACGTGGAGTGGAGGTGGCAAGGCCAAAAAGAAGTTCTTATCCCGTTATTTATATATTCGGGTATTGCATAAATTCGTGGTAAAATAAATATAATATTTTAAATATACCATAATTCATAGAAAATTATTTCAAACAAAACCTACTATATTATAATAATAAATTTCAACACACTAATTTTACTATCTCCGTTAAAATAATACAATGTATAAAAACTTTATAAAATAAATACATAAACCATTATAACGTTTCAAAAATATTTCCCATAAACCTTTAAAATATTTTGAAAAGGCAATACTAATATAGTTTTTACCAAATTCAACTTTTAAATAAAATATTTTCAAATACACGCACGATGCTAATAAAATTCTTAAGTTTAGGCTCGTAATTCGCCAACGCACGATTTTGATACTCAAGAATTCTCTCGGGATCCTCCCTTATGTTTTATTACTGTTTCGGAACTGAAATGGCGTTTTAAAACGTGAAGTCGAGGCTTAAATCGCGTTTAACCCGACCCGATTCGCGACCCGGTTCGTAACCCATTTTCTGCCAGACAGTCCGCGGTAAAATAGTCATAACCTTTTACTCCGAGATCAGTTGGACGTGAGGTTTTGTGCGTTGGAAACTAGACTCGTAGACCTTCGATTTGGTATTTTGGGGGACTTCTAACTCTTTATATATTGAGAGAAAATCCCTGAGACATTTGACCCAAAGTTCAGGAAATTTGTTAAAGATCTTACGATAACTTTTGTCGATTTGCCTGGCTTCAAACTTAAACGTGGAAATGACTGGAAGGGTCATTACATGTCTTCACTCCCTAATTCATAATCTATATATTCTATTTGTGTATATTTATCATCTACTATTATTATTTCAGTAATTTGTTTTTTCTTTCGATTTTTTGGTAATTTGCAATCTCTAGCTAAGTGTCCTAGTTTTCCACAATTATAACAAGTACATTCTGTTAATTTTTTCTTTGTTTTATATGGTTTTTTATATTTGTAATTTTTTACATAATATCTTCTTGGTTTTTTATACTTATATTTTGATTTATATGGTTTATATTTACTACTATATCTTTTTATTTTCTTATATTTTTTATAATATTTCTCTGTGCATCCGAATTGGGGTGCTGTTCTATCTTTACAACATGCTAAATTTCTTACTAATATTTTATTCATTTTAATATTTTCTTTGTATTTTTCACATAATTCCATAAACCAATTTTGTAAAAATTTTATTCGAGCTCCTAGAGTATCTACTAATTCTGCTTCATTCCAATTTTTTATTATTTTTGAACTAAAAGGTTCTGGTAGTTTAGTAAAATATAATTTTCTTATTTCTTTACTTTCATCTGGATTATATGTTCCTTTGTAATAATAGTTTTTAAATGCACAAGTATATTCATCTAGATAGCACATATTACATATTGCTAATTTTGACATTAAATTTCTGTTTATAATTTTTTCTTTATTTTGTTCTTCTATTTCCGTCGTCATACTACCAAATTCATTTCTTATTGCTATTTCATATTTAAATAATATTTCTGTAGCTGTTGTGGCATCTGTTCCATCGTATTTTTTATCACTTCTTAATGTTTCTAGACTTTCGTTTGTTAAATTTTGTAACCATAATTTTACCGTTCCTATGAGTGTTCTTTCTATATATCTGGTGTTTCAGCTATCGATATTTTATTGTCTATTAATTGTTTTGAGATATATCCTGTCCATAATTGAATTGTTTTATTTATATCTGCTACACAATCTAGATCTAAAAAATTATTTTGTTCAGTTATCTGCCTTGGTGTCCATTTCTTATTCGGCCTTTTTTCCCATAACGTTTTATTTTTATCATATGAATTATAGTCTGCCCTATAGTAGCTTGGATTTAATTGCTTTGGATTCTTTACTCCTGATGTACTTGGTTTATCATCAGTGCTCATATCTCCTGTATTTATTTCTGGATTTATTTTTGCTTTTTTCGTTTTTTCTATTAGTTCGGTATATGTTTCACTTGTTTCCGAATAGTTTTCTCCTAGATTATTATCATTATCACTTTCTTCACTTATTTCGTCTACGCTTATTTTTGGTAGATTGTCTTGTTCTTCTTCTAATTGTAATTTAATTTTTCTATTTCATTTGTCAGTTTTAACTCTTGTTCCTCTTCTCTACGTTTTTCTTTTTCTTTTTGCTTACTTGCATATAATTGTTTTAGCACTTCTAATTCTTTTTCTAGTTCTATTATTTTAGTGTTTTTTACTTCTTCTATTCGTTGTATTTTTTCTTTAGTTTGTTGTTGTATTTTTTCAATTTCTCGTTTCCTATCTATTTCTTCATTTTCTTTTGTTATTCTAACCATTGCGGTTAATTTATCTTCTAATTTTACCGTTTCTTTTTCTAACATTAAATTTAGATTATCTCCTATTTTTTTATATCTTCTTCCTAAATTAGAAAATACTATTGTTATCTTTAATCCTTCCGGATTTACATATGTTTTTTCTTCTAATGCGAATTCTTCTTTATTCATTTATAAATTATGTTGGTATTTATATTCTAGACTGTCTATTTGTAATTGTAATTCTAATATAACTCTTCTTTGTGCTAATAGGGATTTATGGCAAACTCCTGCAAATATATTAGCGTTTAGTCTATTTTGTCTATGTTTTAATTCTTGTCTTTTTTCTGTAATCATTTCTTTAAGCTTTTGTCTGTGTTTGTTATTGTTATTAGTCATTGTTTCTTTAAGTATTTAATGTATTTGTATTCTGTTTTAGATATGGTATTAATTAACTTATTTAATTTATCATTATCAGTTTTTGTAATACTGAGTTGTTTATATTCTGGGTATAGGCTTTTTAATTTTCTTCTTAATTTTCTTATCTTCTTACTAATAACTCCTATATGCTCTGATATACAAAATTTTACATTTACAATTGAGGTAATAAGGACTGACAAAAATGTTATTGCAGACTACCTATCAAGACAAAGGTATCCAAACTGAGCCAGAAGATAATACAATGAATAAGATACTCGAAGCCATTACTACACTTTGTACTAAAGTAGATAGTATGGATGAAGAGATAAAAAAGCTAAAGACTAATGAAGTTAATCTGAAGTCTAAGGCTAAAGAAAGCAGTCCCCAGGAAGACTATAAACGTCCGGAGCTAGAAGGAGACGTTGGGAAACTCCGAAAAACCCAAAACAATTTATTTGCTAATAATGCAGGTACAAGTGCAGGTACAAGCGGACAACCTACAAAACCACAATACAAAAATACCAATTTAAATACAATGTTCACAAACCCATTTACTCAAAAAATACAAAAACCAGTCATGGCACCACCCCAAATAAATACATACGCAGCAAGTTTACACCAAGAGAAAAAGATATACAACCATTTGTCCCAAAGCTACATACAAAACATATATAGAATCCAGACATATTTAAACCTAAACCCAAGATCAGTTACAACTACAGACCCAACCCAAGACTACATAACCCAAAAATTACAAGGATATAACAGACTTATCGCACAGCCAAAGACAAGTTCGAACTTAGTCAAAACATGTTACCATTATGGACTACTTAGTACAGTATATACATATGACGGAGAAGAGCTACAAGGAATACCAGAAATACACCAAGCATTTCTAACCTACAAAAGAGTTACAAAAGGAAATTTATTCTATGTGAAATTCTATACAGCACCAGCAGAGATATTATATGACGATATAAAACTAGTGATCCAAGTTGTAAAACTGGGATTAACAAAAAAACATGATATTACCAGACGATATAATAACACAACCAGAAATACCTATGATCGAAATACCCAATTTCTATGCAAACAAACGAATTATTGGAATTTCAACCATTATTCAAGAGCTAGCAGATAATTATTTAAATGGAAACGCGATATGGAGCTACTACGCCAGAGACCAATTAATGATTTATTCAAATTCAAGAAGTATAAGAGAAGCAGATATGGAAGAAGTCCAACAATGGATATTATCATTACTTAGACCAGAAGAAAAACCGACGACAAGAGCATTGAAGAATGAATTTATTTCTCAAAATCTATTAACAAGATACTGCAAGATAATTAGTCATAAATATCCAGATCATCGTTGTTCAAAATGCAATGAAGGAGATATGACAGAGATACCAGATGTACAGCTGGAATGAAGATATGTGGAAAAGAGAAAAAGACGACAAAAAAGAAAATAGTGAAGGCACAAATATGTGAAAGGAGGAAAATAAGTCAAAGGAAAATAATGGAATGGGAAATAACGGAATACCACGTTTTGGTCTACCATAGATAGGATTAGGTAAATGTCATTTTCAATGTCACTATCAGTTATTTAAAGTTTTTGTACCATATTGTAAAAAGCCATAAAATAAAAGACAGATGTAAAAGTAGGAATAGTATAATTTTTGTTTTATTATAAAAAGTCGTAAAGTAAATAGTAAGAGTCATTCATGAACAGTAAAGGTCGTTCATGAAAGGTCATTTGTGAATAGTAAGAGTTATTTGTAAATAGTAAGAGTCGTTTTTTCCTTCTATATAAGGAGGTAAGAGGATGAAGGGAAAGATCATCAGAGAAGAGCATCGAGCATCAGATCAGCAAAAAAAAATAAGAGAAAATCCCTCACCTCTTAATTCCTCACTTGTAAACCTTCCATATACATAAATAAAATATATCTTTTAAGTAAGCTATGGAGCATCTAGACGAGCTAAAAAATCAGGTATACTTATTCATAGTCATGTATAGCTAAACTTTTATATTCCTTATAATCTCTTTTATATCATAATTGTTTATCATGTTTTAGTACTGTTATAAAGAACATCTTAAGAAAGCTTGCCATGGCTAAATATTGCTGAGAGTAGTTAAGCCCAGACTATGCCATCCTAAGGTCGAAACCGGTAGGCAAGGAGGCCGTTTAGGGGAGTAGACAGAGTTGAGGCGCTGTTAGGGTAAACGATTGAAGCAAGAAAAGCATGGTAGTGGCTAGAAGAGATTGTTCAAAATAACTTATTAAAAAATGATAAACCTTATGATAAACAAAGAGATTAGAGGGAATATGTTTAGTAAAAAACATGACAAGAATAAATATCGATTTAATGAGCAATAATACGTACCTAATAGATGATAATAATAATTATAAAATACTCATAT
This sequence comes from Jaltomata sinuosa, assembly GCA_003996215.1. NCBI lineage: Eukaryota > Viridiplantae > Streptophyta > Magnoliopsida > Solanales > Solanaceae > Jaltomata > Jaltomata sinuosa. The sequence goes on from QJPP01005787.1 coordinate 10,344, forward strand.
TATATATCCTTAAACAACTTAGTAACGATATCAGGAGAAAAATTTACGATACTTTAGTTACTTTTGAGATAATAGAAATAATGGAACAAAGATGGATAGAACTAATTATACCAGATGATATAGACGATTTAGATTTATACGAACTAGATTTATATTCGGATCAATAAAAGCATCTAATCAAAATATGAATACAGAATCATTTGAAAAATGGAGACATACCAAAGAACTAATAGATTTCCAAATATACCTAATAAGACAAAATTTAGATATTTATTTAGAAACAGGAGATACTGAATTTTTAAAATATATGAAAAATAATATAATAAACCTTCAAGAATCACATATAAAAGAGAAACAATTATATGAAGCAACTTTCTCACATAAAAATAAAAATAACAGTAAATAATGGACTCAACTACAAAAATGGATGAATCTACCCACGACTTAAAAATAATAAGTAACCCCTCAAAATACCAAATATTCTTTAAAGATAAAATATTAATCACTATCATTAAAACAGTTAATCTTAACAGAGATTTACAACAAATTATACTTGATAAAATTATTAATTCTACAGAAGATTTTTGGCCATACGAATCAGATATATATTCAGATATAGACTCAATTAAAAATAATGAATAAAAATACTTCCGCACACATACCGCGCACAGGGACTCCAAAAATGGTATCAGAGCATATAGGAGTTATTAGTAAGAAGATAAGAAAATTGAGAAGAAAATTAAAAAGACTATACCCGGAATATAAACAACTCAGTATTACAAAAACTGATAATAACAAATTGAACAAATTAATTAATACCTTATCTAAAATAGAATATAAATACATTAAATATATAAAGAAACAATGACTAATAACAATAACAAACACAGACAAAAGCTTAAAGAAATGATTACAGAAAAAAGACAAGAATTAAAACATAGACAAAATAGACTAAACGCTAATATATTTGCAGGAGTTTGCCATAAATCCCTATTAGCACAAAGAAGAGTTATATTAGAATTACAATTACAAATAGACAGTCTAGAATATAAATACCAACATAATTTATAAATGAATAAAGAAGAATTCGCATTAGAAGAAAAAACATATGTAAATCCGGAAGGATTAAAGATAACAATAGTATTTTCTAATTTAGGAAGAAGATATAAAAAAATAGGAGATAATCTAAATTTAATGTTAGAAAAAGAAACGGTAAAATTAGAAGATAAATTAACCGCAATGGTTAGAATAACAAAAGAAAATGAAGAAATAGATAGGAAACGAGAAATTGAAAAAATACAACAACAAACTAAAGAAAAAATACAACGAATAGAAGAAGTAAAAAACACTAAAATAATAGAACTAGAAAAAGAATTAGAAGTGCTAAAACAATTATATGCAAGTAAGCAAAAAGAAAAAGAAAAACGTAGAGAAGAGGAACAAGAGTTAAAATTGACAAATGAAATAGAAAAATTTAAATTACAATTAGAAGAAGAACAAGACAATCTACCAAAAATAAGCATAGACGAAATAAGTGAAGAAAGTGATAATGATAATAATCTAGGAGAAAACTATTCGGAAACAAGTGAAACATATACCGAACTAATAGAAAAAATGGAAAAAGCAAAAATAAATCCAGAAATAAATACAGGAGATATGAGCACTGATGATAAACCAAGTACATCAGGAGTAAAGAATCCAAAGCAATTAAATCCAAGCTACTATAGGACAGACTATAATTCATATGATAAAAATAAAACGTTATGGGAAAAAAGGCTGAATAAGAAATGGACACCAAGGCAGATAACTGAACAAAATAATTTTTTAGATCTAGATTGTGTAGCAGATATAAATAAAACAATTCAATTATGGATAGGATATATTTCAAAATAATTAATAGACAATAAAATATCGATAGCTGAAACACCAGGATATATAGAAAGAACATTTATAGGAACGGTAAAATTATGGTTACAAAATTTAACAAACGAAAGTCTAGAAATATTAAGAAGTGATAAAAAATACGATGGAACAGATGCCACAACAGCTATGGAAATATTATTTAAATATGAAATAGCAATAAGAAATGAATTTGGTAGTATGACGACGGAAAGAGAAGAACAAAATAAAGAAAAAATTATAAACAGAAATTTAATGTCAAAATTAGCAATATGTAATATGTGCTATCTAGATGAATATACTTGTGCATTTAAAAACTATTATTACAAAGGAACATATAATCCAGATGAAAGTAAAGAAATAAGAAAATTATATTTTACTAAACTACCAGAACCTTTTTGTAATGACCCTTCCGGTCATTTCCACGTATAAGTTTGAAGTCAAGCAAATCGACAAAAGATATCGTAAGATCTTTAACAAATTTTCTGAACTTTGGGTCAAATATCTCAGGACTTTTCTCTCAATATATAAAGAGTTAGAAGTCCCCCGAAATACCAAATCGAAGGTCTACGAGTCTAGTTTCCAACGCACAAAACCTCACGTCCAACTGATCTCGGAGTAAAAAGTTATGATTGTTTTACCGCGGACTGTCTGGCAGAAAACGGGTTACGAACCGGGTTGCGAATCGGGTCGGGTTAAACGCGATTTAAGCCTCGACTTCACGTTTTAAAATGCCATTTTAGTTCCAAAACAGTAATAAAATATAAGGGAGGATCCCGAGAGAATTCTTGAGTATCAAAATCGTGCGTTGCTGAATTACGAGCCTAAGCCTAAGAATTTTATTAGCATCGTGCGTGTATTTGAAATATTTAATTTAAAAGTTGAATTTGGTAAAAATTATATTATTATTGCCTTTTCAAAATATTTTAAAGGTTTATGAAGAATATTTTGTTACGTTATTATTGTTTATGTATTTATTTTATAAGGTTTTTATACACCGTAATATTTTAACGGAGATAGTAAATTTAGTTATGTTAAAATTTATTATTATAATATAGTAGGTTTTATTCGAAATAATTTTCTATAAATTATGATATATTTAAAATATTATATTTATTATACCACGAATTCATGCAATACCCGAATATATACCTAACGGGGAGGATTGGTAGCCACCTCCATTCCACGTGGAGGTGGAGGAAGTGGCCAGCAATCAAAGGTGAGAGGTGGCTGCCTAATGTACTATTGGCTGGCAGTACATATACATATGTATATTTTGCCCTTTAGCAAAAGGGATAAGCCCTTGTATGCCGACGTTCTTTGTGCATATGCACATATATACTTACAAATTATTGAAGAGTGTTGATGGGAAGAAAATGTTTCACGTTTTATTTAATCTCCGAAAGAAAATCAATTATCTACGTCAAGTTATTCCGTCCCAAATTCAAATCCGATTCTGATCTAGTTTTGGATTTTCTCGGAGTGGTTCAAGCTTGGACATCGTTCTAGCAGCTTGTCATCGGACGACAGGTAGGTTACGGTTTATTTTCCCTAGACTCCGCATATATAGAATAAAATTGTATTAATGGGCATCCTTGGGTTGGATTATTAGGTTGGCACCACAGACCTCGACCGCGTTATTCATGTCTGCCTACTTTTGTTCCTCCGTTGCTTGTAGTATTTGTCGTTATATTTTATTTACCCTTGTGGTCCTGTGAGGCCTTGTTGACTCTGGAACATAGAAGGTGGGATTTTGGGAATGTCCGCGAGTCCCGGGCATAGAATTATCCTTCTAGGCTGGTTATGCTTGCTGAGTAGCTGTGGGCCTGTGCAGGGTCGATAGGTTGATTGTGGGCTGCGGGGAAGCTATTGTGTGTGATCATACCATTTCCATACATATAAAGAGGCTTTATCCATGTTTTACCGTGGTTTTGGCTTCGGGCTTACTGGCACTGTTTTCAAAACCTTGCATGGCCCGGGGGGCCCGTTTTTTATGGAAATGATTTGGAAATGGTTGATTTCACTTGTGGAGATTTTTGGGCAAGAAAGTAAAATTTTGTTTAAAATCATCAGTTTTATGATTATCGCTAGACTCGGCAGGGCCGGGGTGCTAGTTGAGTTTTCTTGTTACTTGAGATGATTTTTAGCCTCGGTCGGACCGAGCACCTGAGATGACTTTTTACTGTTTAGACCCGGCTACGCCCAGGCACCCTTGGAGGGGTTTTTGAGATATTTTCCTACTATCTTTTAGTCTGGACAGGGTCTGGCTGCAATATTTCGAGACTGGTCCTCTACTCTTGATATCGAGACTGGGTCTCTATCTTTGATACATGTTCTGATACTGGATTTAGTATGGGGTCTGGGACCTCATGGACCGTGCCATCCGGGCCAGGGGCTACAGGCTGCGTGTGCCGGATGAGGGGTATACGGTGGAGTAGAGGTATACGGACAGTGTCCTTCCATGGAACCTACCTGCTGGGCCGGATCGGCGCCGGAGGAGGTACATACAGAGATACCATTTCACTTGAGATCTTCATGCAACATATCATTCATTGTTTGAGGCTCCACCCTTGTTTGTTGTTTGTTGATTGTACGCTCCGGTAGTATGGGATGCCGGAGGGTTTGTTTTCACTTGTTTGTGTTCCTCGGTTGTATGGGTGGCCAGGGGACTGTAGGTAGACTTTTGCTATTTACTTACAGAATCGTTTCTCTATTTATGGATAAGTATGAAGATTTCGGTATGATTGTTGAGTTGATCTCATGTCTCTGAGCATCGCCTATTATTACTCTTTCTCTCTCTCTTACACTGAGGTTACCGGTATAAACCGTCGCATTTCGTAAACTTATTTTGTATACAGCTGTTTGTTGCAAGACCCCAGGTGCGTTGTTTCTTACTTTCCCCTGTGCCTATGATGTGTATATTCTGCTTACTAGCCTCACATGTAGTTCTGTTGATTTCCCTCTGGGCTAGTTCCTGTGTACCTTTCGTTGATTTCTGTGACTACTTGCTTCTATTCTGTCTATTACTGCGCTTTTATCTTATATGTGCCCAGTCGGCCTATGATACCTACTGGGTACCTTATGCTTCGCATCTGGTGCTCACCCCTACCCCCTGCATCTTTGGGTGCAGATCCTAGCGTGGGCTATCGCCGTTAGACCGCTGTGATTTGTGCTTGGAGATCTGTTGAAGACTACTTCAGGCTGAGGGTGAGCTCTTGGCGATCGGAGCTTAGCTTTAGTTTATCTTTTGCTTCATGTACTTTATTACCATTCAGAGACATCTGTATATATAGTTTTGGTTTATTTGCACTCCATGTATGTAGGTTGGCTCTGTACTATGATACCAGGTCTTGGGGTTTGATTTGATTTCCGCATATGTATATGTATATACTCCTGTTATCTATTCTTTTGCTTGTTTGTTAGATAGTAGCCCATTACTAACTGTCCTGGGCTACGGGGATTGGTTCGCCTACTAGGGGGTTGTAGGCGCCATCATGACCGAGAAATCGGGTCATGACAACTTGGTATCAGAGCTTTAGGTTCACCGGTGTCATCGGTATCGGAGCCAATGTCTAGTAGAGTCCTGCGGATCGGGGCGGAGACGTCCGTACCCAATCTTTGGGAGGCTACAGTGGCATTTTAGGAAATTCGACTCTTTCATTGCTTCTGTGTCGTGCGTACTACCCTGAAGTTTCTCGGGAATCTTCATTTATTCTACTTCATTCTTCCGCAGATGGTTCGTACGAGATCATCGGCAGCACGCGAGGATGAGCCTCCCACTCCAGCTAGGGGTCGAGGACGCCCTCGATCAGTGGCACCTGCTAGAGCTGCTAGCGTGGAGATAGAGCCCAAGCAGACATCCGCTCAGGGGGTAGCCCTGGGTGCACAGAGCTCAGGAGCGCAGCCGGCTACTATGGCTCCCCGTGCGGAGGTTATTCTGGTTCCATCTTTTGCACAGCCTCTTGCTCCTCGCCCAGCTATGACAGATTCAGAGCAGAAGGCGTTGGGTAGGTTTTTGAGGTTAGCACCTCCGAGGTTTGCGGGTACTTCTGGACAGGATCCACATGACTTTATTACCACCTGTGAGGAGATGTTGCATCATCTGGATTTGTTGGAGACCCACGGGGTTGGTTATACTACCTACCAGTTGGAGGGCCCAGCGAAGTTATGGTGGAGGGCTCAGGTTGCTTGTAGACCACCATTGTCACCTCCTTTGACCTGGCCTGAGTTTTATGAGGCCTTTATGGCCAAGTTCCTACCCCAGAGTGATCGGGAGCGTCGCAGGGAGCAGTTCACTCACCTTGTGCAGGGATCTACAACTATCTCGGAGTATGAGACCCGTTTCCATCAGCTAGCACCGTTCGGAGCTATGATCATTCCTACCGAGGCTGATACGATTCGCAGATTTGTATGGGGTTTGAGGCCAGAGATCAGGCAGCCAGTTGAGATATTGATTGCCAGTGGTCGGTCGTTCCAGGCTATTGTAGATTATGCGCGCACTGTGGAGGACTTACAACGACATGATCAGGGGCCCAGAGATAAGAGGCCTCGATATCAGGGTGTCTATAGTGGTTCCAGATATGGTGGTAGAGGTCCTGGCCAGTGGAGCCGGAGTTATCAGCCACAGCAGTACCAGGGTCAGTCCAGCCGACTGATTCAGGCTTCCCTTCAGACTTTCGATAGTACCCACTTCGAGCAGGGTCAGGGCAGCCATCAGGGATATAGCAGCCAGTCTTCGAGGGGTACAGTTTCTGGGGCATCAGGTCGTGGTGGTCATTCGGGATTTTTGGGTTCATCTCGACTGAGTAGGCCATCAGGGGCTTGTTTTACTTGTGGTGCGATGGGTCATTTTGCTAGAGATTGCCCTCTGCAGGGTACAGTTCAGTTGGCCGAGCCTTTACGAGTAGTTCAGCCCCCAGCTAGAGGGGGTGGTCCTCAGAGTAGAGGTAGTGCTCCGCGTGGCAGAGCAGGTGGTAGGGATGGCGGTCGGGCAGGTGGAGGTCGTCGTCAGTTTTATGCGATCCCTAGGAGACCAGAGGCAGAGGCCTCAGATGCTGTGATTACAGGTATGATTTTTGTGTGCCATCAGTCTGCTATGGCTTTATTTGATCCTGGATCCACTTGTTCATATGTATCTGCCTACTTTGTGCCTTGTTTGGGGTTGGCTAGTGAGCCATTATCTGTTCTGTTTCTGTTTCGACCCCAGTAGGAGATTCTTTAGTAGTGGATCGGATTGTGAGATCCTGTATGTTATCTATTGGTGTTCAGAGACTTGGGGAGACTTGATGATTCTTGATATGCTAGATTTTGATGTGATACTGGGCATGGACTGGTTATCCCCTCACCGTGTGGTTTTGGATTGTTATGCCAAGACCATTACCATAGCTGTGCCCGGTGTATCCCCGGTTGTGTGGCAGGGTTCTGTTAGCCATGCACCATCTGGGATCATCTCTTGTCTTCGAGCTAGAAAGTTGATCTCCCGTGGGTGTTTAGCTTATCTAGCATATGTCCGAGATGTTAGTGCTGACCCCACTTCTCCTGAGTCTGTTCCTGTGGTTAGAGACTTCCTCGATGTGTTTCCTACCGACCTGCCAGGCCTTCCACCTTAGAGAGATATTGATTTTGCTATTGAGCTAGAGCCGGGCACAAGGCCCATTTCTATTCCTCCTTACCGTATGGCTCCTGCTGAGTTGAGGGAGCTTAAGGAGCAGCTCCAGGATCTGTTAGCTAAGGGGTTTATTAGACCTAGTGTGTCACCGTGGGGTGCTCCTGTTCTCTTCGTGAAGAAGAAGGATGGGTCGATGCGCATGTGTATTGATTATCGGCAGCTGAATAGGGTGACAGTGAAGAATAGGTATCCGTTGCCGAGGATTGATGATTTGTTGACCAGCTTCAGGGTTCAGTCGTGTTTTCGAAGATTGATTTGAGGTCCGGCTACCATCAGTTGAGGATTAGGGCGGAGGACATCCCTAAGACAGCATTCAGGACACGTTATGGCGATTATGAGTTCCTGGTGATGTCTTTTGGGTTGACTAATGCCCCCGCAGCCTTTATGAATTTGATGCACAGGGTTCTTGGCCCGTATTTGGACTCATTTGTGATAGTTTTTATAGACGACATCCTAGTATACTCACGTAGTAGAGATGAGCATGAGCAGCACTTGAGGGTTATACTCCAGACTTTGAGAGATCATCGGCTTTATGCCAAGTTCTCAAAGTGCGAGTTTTGGCTTGAGTCAGTTGCATTCCTAGGGCACGTGGTGTCTAAGGATGGGATTAGGGTTGATCCGGGAAAGATTTCAGCGGTTTGTGAGTGGCCTAGACCTACTACTGCTACTGAGGTTCGCAGCTTTATTGGGTTAGCGGGTTACTACAGACGGTTCGTTGAGGGATTTTCGTCCATAGCAGCACCATTGACTATGCTGACTAGGAAGGATGTCCCATTTCAGTGGTCGGATCAGTGTGAGGATAACTTCCAGAGGCTTAAGGCCTTATTGACTTCAGCTCCAGTTTTGACTTTGCCGGTTGAGGGTCAGAGCTTCTCCGTGTACTGTGATGCTTCTGGGGTTGGTCTTGGTTGTGTGTTGATGCAACTGGGTCGAGTAATAGCATATGCGTCGAGGCAGCTGAAGGTTCACGAGCGCAACTACCCCACTCATGACTTAGAGTTGGCGGCAGTAGTTTTCGCGCTCAAGATCTGGAGGCATTACTTATATGGAGTTCACTGTGATATCTTCACCGATCACCGTAGTCTTCAGTATTCACGAGTCAACGGGAGTTGAACTCGAGACAGAGGAGATGGGTCGAGTTACTGAAGGACTATGACTTTACTATTCTGTATCATCCGGGCAAGGCAAACGTGGTAGCGGATGCCTTAAGTCGGAAGACAGTAAGTATGGGTAGCCTAGCTTCTCTTTCAGTTTCAGAGCGACTGTTGGCCTTGGACATTCAGTCCTTGGCTAATCGTCTGGTTAGGCTTGACTTGTCGGATCCTAGCAGAGTTCTTGCCAGTATTGAGGTTCGTTCTACTTTGGTTGATCAGATTCAGAGCCGTCAGTTTGAGGATCAGCAGTTGTGTGACCTTCGTGATCGGGTTGTTCAGGGTGAGACCAGTCGGGCTACTCTAGATTCAGATGGGGTTCTGAGGTTTGATAGCCGCCTTTGTGTTCCGAGGATTAGTGATTTGATTCAGTTGATACTTCACGAGGCACATCGTACTAGATACTCCATTCACCCTGGCACAGCAAAGATGTATAGAGACTCGAGGCAGCTTTACTGGTGGAGTGGTATGAAGCGCGATATAGCGGAGTTTGTATCTCGGTGCTTGAACTGTCAGCAGGTTAAGTTCGAGCACATGAGACTTGGTGGTTTGATGCAGCGACTTCTCATTCCTGAGTGGAAGTGGGAAGGGATTACTATGGACTTTGTTGTTGGGTTGCCTCGTACTTCCCATGGGTTTGATTCCATATGGTGCAGAGAGGTTAGCTCAGATCTACCTTTGTGAGATTGTTCGGTTGCATGGGGTCCCAACTTCTATTATTTCAGACCGCGGCACTCAGTTCACATCTCAGTTCTGGAGGGCTATTTAGCAAGATTTGGGTACAGAGGTTCATCTTAGTACCGCTTTCCACCCTCAGACAGATGGCCAGTCCGAGAGGACCATTCAGATTTTGGAGGACATGTTTCGAGCCTGTGTTCTTGACTTTGGAGGTTCATGGGATCAGTTCATTCCCTTGGCAGAGTTTTCTTATAATAACAGCTTCCATTCGAGTATCAGCATGGCACCTTTTGAGGCTTTGTATGGCAGGCGTTGCAGATCACCGGTAGGTTGGTTTGATGGTTTTAGTGCTGGGCCACAGAGCACAGCTTTGCTTCGAGATTCCTTAGACCGAGTCCGAGTGATTCAGGACAGACTTCGGGCAGCTCAGAGCAGGCAGAAGAGTTATGCTGATCGTAGGCTTCGTGCCTTGGAGTTTAGTGTCGGTGACTTGGTGTTTCTCCGTGTATCGCCCATGAAGGGCGTGATGAGATTTGGTAGGCGGGGAAAGCTTAGCCCCAGGTACATTGGGCCGTTTGAGATTTTGCAGAGGGTTGGTAGCATTGCCTATCAGCTAGCCTTGCCTCCGATGTTTTCAGCTATACATCCTGTATTTCATGTTTCGATGCTGCGTCGGTATGTACCAGATGAGTCTCATGTGTTGCAGTGGGATTCAGTTCAGTTGGGTGAGGATTTAGCCTTTGTTGAGGAGCCGGCAACTATTTTGGCCAGAGATGTCAGGAGATTGAGGTCTCGAGAGATCCCTGTTGTTAAGGTTCAGTGGAGGCACCGTCCAGTCGAGGAGGCTACCTGGGAGACCGAGAGAGATATGCGGGATCAGTATCCGCAGCTATTTTAGCCTTCAGGTACCCCCTTGACCTTGACTTTCGAGGACGAAAGCCCTTTTTAGTAGTGGATGATGTAATGACCCTTCCGGTCATTTCCACGTATAAGTTTGAAGTCAAGCAAATCGACAAAAGATATCGTAAGATCTTTAACAAATTTTCTGAACTTTGGGTCAAATGTCTCAGGACTTTTCTCTCAATATATAAAGAGTTAGAAGTCCCCCGAAATACCAAATCGAAGGTCTACGAGTCTAGTTTCCAACGCACAAAACCTCACGTCCAACTGATCTCGGAGTAAAAAGTTATGATTGTTTTACCGCGGACTGTCTGGCAGAAAACGGGTTACGAACCGGGTCGCGAATCGGGTCGGGTTAAACGCGATTTAAGCCTCAACTTCACGTTTTAAAATGCCATTTCAGTTCCGAAACAGTAATAAAATATAAGGGAGGATCCCGAGAGAATTCTTGAGTATCAAAATCGTGCGTTGCTGAATTACGAGCCTAAGCCTAAGAATTTTATTAGCATCGTGCGTGTATTTGAAATATTTAATTTAAAAGTTGAATTTGGTAAAAATTATATTATTATTGCCTTTTCAAAATATTTTAAAGGTTTATGAAGAATATTTTGTTACGTTATTATTGTTTATGTATTTATTTTATAAGGTTTTTATACACCGTAATATTTTAACGGAGATAGTAAATTTAGTTATGTTAAAATTTATTATTATAATATAGTAGGTTTTATTCGAAATAATTTTCTATAAATTATGATATATTTAAAATATTATATTTATTATACCACGAATTCATGCAATACCCGAATATATACCTAACGGGGAGGATTGGTTGCCACCTCCATTCCACGTGGAGGTGGAGGAAGTGGCCAGCAATCAAAGGTGAGAGGTGGCTGCCTAATGTACTATTGGCTGGCAGTACATATACATATGTATATTTTGCCCTTTAGCAAAAGGGATAAGCCCTTGTATGCCGACGTTCTTTGTGCATATGCACATATATACTTACAAATTATTGAAGAGTGTTGATGGGAAGAAAATGTTTCACGTTTTATTTAATCTCCGAAAGAAAATCAATTATCTACGTCAAGTTATTCCGTCCCAAATTCAAATCCGATTCTGATCTAGTTTTGGATTTTCTCGGAGTGGTTCGAGCTTGGACATCGTTCTAGCAGCTTGTCATCGGACGACAGGTAGGTTACGGTTTATTTTCCCTAGACTCCGCATATATAGAATAAAATTGTATTAATGGGCATCCTTGGGTTGGATTATTAGGTTGGCACCACAGACCTCGACCGCGTTATTCATGTCCGCCTACTTTTGTTCCTCCGTTGCTTGTAGTATTTGTCGTTATATTTTATTTACCCTTGTGGTCCTGTGAGGCCTTGTTGACTCTGGAACATAGAAGGTGGGATTTTAGGAATGTCCGCGAGTCCCGGGCATAGAATTATCCTTCTAGGCTGGTTATGCTTGCTGAGTAGCTGTGGGCCTGTGCAGGGTCGATAGGTTGATTGTGGGCTGCTGGGCAGCTATTGTGTGTGATCATACCATTTCCATGCATATAAAGAGGTTTTATCCATGTTTTACCGTCGGTTTTGGCTTCGGGCTTACTGGCACTGTTTTCTAAACCTTACATGGCCCGGGGGGCCCGTTTTTGATGGAAATGATTTGGAAATGGTTGATTTCACTTGTGGAGATTTTGGGCAAGAAAGTAAAATTATGTTTAAAATCATCAGTTTTATGATTATCGCTAGACTCGGCAGGGCCGGGGTGCTAGTTGAGTTTTCTTGTTACTTGAGATGATTTTTAGCCTCGGTCGGACCGAGCACCTGAGATGACTTTCTACTGTTTAGACCCGGTTATGCCCGGGCACCCTTGGAGGGTTTTTTGAGATATTTTTCCCTACTATTTTAGTCCTGGACAGGGTCTGGGCATGCATATTCAGAGACTGGGTCTCTATCCTTGATATCGAGATGGGTCCTATCTTGATACATGTTCTGATTTGAGATTTAGTAATGGGGTCTGGGACCTCCATGGACCTTGCCATCCGGGCCCGGGGCTACGGCTGCGTGTGCCGGAGGAGGGGTATATACGGTGGAGTAGAGGTATACGGGCAGATCCTTCATGGAACCTACCTGCTGGGGGACTTAGATTGTACGGATCGGCTGCTCGGATGCAGGTATATAACAAGGATGATACTCCATGGCACTTGAGTCGATTCCAATGGGCATGCATATATTCATTGTTTTGAGGACTCCACCCTTGTTTGCTGTTTGCCTGTTTTGTAGGCTCCGGTAGTATCGGGATGCCCGGAGGGTTTTGTTTTAACTTGTTTTTGTTCCTCGGCTTGCTATGGGCAGCCGGGGAACTGTAGGTAGAACTTTTGCTTTTTTACTTACAGAATCGTTCTCTATTATGGATAAGTATGAGATTGGTATGATTTAGTTGAGTTGATTCATGTCTCTGAGCATCGCTAGGTATTACTCTTTCTCTCTTCTTCTACTCACTTGAGGTTACCAGGTATAACCGTCCTTTCGTAAACTTATTTGTATACCTGTTACTTAAGCAAGGACCAGGTTGCGTTTGTTCTTAACTTCACCTGTGCTATGATGTGTATAATTCTGCTTACATAGCCTCACATGTGGTTCTGTTGATATTTCCCTCTGGGCTATTCCTGTGTCGCTTTCATTTATTTCTGTGAACTACTTGCTTCTATTCTGTCTATTACTGCGCCTTTTATCTTATATGTGCCCAGTCGGGCCCTATGATACTACTGGTACCTTATGCTCGCACTGGTGCTCACTACTACCCCTGCTCTTTGGGTGCAGATCCTAGCGTGGAGCTATCGCCGTTAGACCGCTGTGATTCGTGCTTGGAGATCTATTGAAGACTACTTCAGGCTGAGGGTGAGCTCTTGGCGATCGGAGCTTAGCTTTAGTTTATCTTTTGCTTCATGTACTCTATTACCATTCAGAGACATCTGTATATATAGTTTTGGTTTATTTGCACTCCATGTATGTAGTTTGGCTCTGTACTATGATACCAGGTCTTGGGGTTTGATTTGATTTCCGCATATGTATATATATATACTCCTGTTATCTATTCTTTTGCTTGTTTGTTAGATAGTAGCCCATTACTAACTGTCCTGGGCTACGGGGATTGGTTCTCCTACTGGGGGGTTGTAGGCGCCATCATGACCGAGAAATTGGGTCGTGACACTTTTAGTTCAAAAATAATAAAAAATTGGAATGAAGCAGAATTAGTAGATACTCTAGGAGCTCGAATAAAATTTTTACAAAATTGGTTTATGGAATTATGTGAAAAATCCAAAGAAATTATTAAAATGAATAAAATATTAGTAAGAAATTTAGCATGTTGTAAAGATACAACAGCACCCCAATTCGGATGCACAGATAAATATTATAAAAAACACAAGAAAATAAAAAGATATAGTAGTAAATATAAACCATATAAATCAAAATATAAGTATAAAAAACCAAGAAGAAGATATTATGTAAAAAATTACAAATATAAAAAACCATATAAAACAAAGAAAAAATAAACGGAATGTACTTGTTACAATTGTGGAAAACTAGGACACTTAGCTAGAGATTGCAAATTACCAAAAAATCCAAAGAAAAAATAAATTACCGAAATAATAATAGGAGATGATAAATATACACAAATAGAATATATAGATTATGAATTAGGGAGTGAAGACAGTATATATGAATTGTCAGAAAATGAATTATCAGAAAACGAAAGCGAAAACGATATAAATAATAATATAGAAGAATCGGAAGAAGAAAATTATGACTGAAAAAGATATAAGGATAATACAACAAGAAGAACACCAAGATGAACAATCCTCAGAACAAAAAATAATATTTGACACAAATATATTTGAACAAATAAAGGGAAAAGAATTAGATCTAAGCATAGATAAAATATTAGAGGTACCAACAATAAAAAATTGGTTTAAAAGACAAAAAGAAGAATATTATGTAATAAGCCAAAGAGAACATAGAATAGATTGTAAATACATTAAAGGTAAAGCTAGAATACCAATCTTAAATAAAAAAGTACTAAATAAAGAAATACAAGATATAAAAGCAAAAAATCCAATAAAATACGTACATTTAGGAGGAACAGAAATACTAATAAAAGCATGTTTTAGAGAAGGAATAGATACCCCTATAGAAATATATTTAGCGGATGATAGAATTATACAACCTATAGAAAAAAGTGTAATAAGTGCAGTAAAAGGTAATCTAATATACCAAAAATTTAAATTCATAATAAGTGCAAATTATTCAGTAGCAATAGATGATAAAATATAGATAGATCATTAGTTTTATACTGGAAAATGTCGGGAATAGAACTAGCACCCGGAAGTAAGATATTTACGGCAAGATGTAAAAACTTATACATCCTTACAACAAAACATAAAATAACAGCTAGAAATAAAATAAATAGAATTAAAATAGAAAACCCGTTTGAAAGAATAGTATCAGTTATAGATAATAATGATTATAGTTATGCAGAAATGGACATCGAAGAAGACTTAGAAATAGTAAAGGAAAGAATAGAAACGTCAAAACGAACAGGTAATGAAATACCAGAAACATCATCAAGAATGAGTACATCAAGAAGGATAAGTTATGTAACTCCACCAAAATTAATAGAAGAAATAAAACCATATCATTACTACATAACAGGATTAATGGACCAAAGGAAATATTTAATATTAATAAATACAGGACAACAAGAAAATTATATTGCAAAAGAATTAATACCAGAAAAAGAAATAATAACAAATGAACAACAAAATTCGGAATTACCAAAAGCATTAAGACAAATTGAAGAAACAACCGAAAAAGAATTAATTATTGGAGGAATACCAATATTAATAAATTTCAAAATATATCAAGGAGATAAAAATATCACGTTAGGAGCAAAGTGGTTAGAAAAAGTTAAACCATATAACCTAGAAGATAAGCAATTAACAATAAGTTATGAAAATAAGAAGATAGTAATCAAGAGAACCTTAATATGATAAAATAATAAGTTAACATAATAAATGACAAAAATATATATACTTGCCAAGATAATAGTAGAAGGATATTATAATAGATATTATACACCTATGATGGATACAGGAGCAGAAGCTAACATGTGTAAACATGTGTAAACATAATTGTCTACCAGAAGATAAATGGGAAGAATTGAAAACACCCTTAGTAGTAACGGGATTTAACAATGAAGGAAGTATGATAACACATAAAGCAAGGAATCTAAAAATACAAATATGGGATAAAATATTAACCATAGGAGAAATATATAGTTATGAATTTACAAATAAAGATATATTGCTAGGAATGCCATTCTTAGATAAATTATTCCCACATACTATAACAAAGACACATTGGTGGTTTACTACCCCATGTGGACAAAGAGTAGGAGCAAAAAGAGTAAATAATAAATTAAGAAAAACAACACCATGGATCAAAGGAAGTGAGAAAACTACCCAAAAACTAGAAAATATAACACCAAGCAACCATAAAATAGAAATAATCATATTTTCTATAAATAAGATAAAACTACTCCAAGACAAATTAGAACTACTATATAATGATAACCCCTTACAAGGATGGGAAAAACATAAAACAAAAATAAAAATTGAACTAATAGATGAAAATAGTATAATAATGCAAAAACCTTTAAAATATAATTTTACGGACCTAACAGAATTTAAAATGCATATACAAGAATTATTGGACAATAAATATATACAAGAAAGTAACAGCAAACATACTAGTCCAGCGTTTATAGTAAATAAACTTAGTGAACAAAAACGAGGAAAAAGCAGAATGATTATAGATTATAGAAATTTAAATGCAAAAACAAAAACATATAATTATCCAATACCAAATAAAATACTAAAAATCAGACAAATACAAGGATATAACTATTTTAGTAAATTTGACTGCAAATCAGGATTTTACCATTTAAAATTAGAAGACGAATCTAAGCAACTAACAGCATTTACGGTACCACAAGGATTTTACGAATGGAACGTACTACCCTTTGGATATAAAAACGCACCAGGTAGATACCAACATTTTATGGACAGCTACTTCAACCAATTAGAAAATTGCATAATTGTCACGACCCGATTTCTCGGTCATGATGGCACCTACAACCTCCGGTAGGTGAACCAATCCCCGTAGCCCAGAACAGTTAGTAATGGGCTACTATCTAGCAAATAAGGAAACAAGACGAATAAAATAGATAACATGGATATAAATA
>QJPP01005788.1:0-34452 GCA_003996215.1 Jaltomata sinuosa
GACCTGGCCTCAGTTCACATCTCAGTTCTGGGAGAGGCTATTCCAGCAGATTTGGGTACAGAGGTTTCATCTTAGTACGCGGCTTTTCACGCCTCAGACAGATGGCCCAGTCCGAGAGGACCATTCAGGTCCTGGAGGACATGCTTCGGGCCTGTGTTCTTAACTTTGGAGGTTCTTGGGATCAGTTTGTTCCCTTGGCAGAGTTTGCTTATAATAACAGCTTCCATTCGAGTATCGGCAAGGCACCTTTTGAGGCTTTGTATGGCAGGCGTTGCAGATCACCGGTAGGTTGGTTTGATGGTTTTAGTGCTGGGCCACAGAGCACAGATTTGCTTCGAGATTCCTTAGACCGAGTCCGAGTGATTCAGGAAAGACTTCGGGCAGCTCAGAGCAGGCAGAAGAGTTATGCTGATCGTCGGCTTCGTGCCTTGGAGTTTAGTGTCGGTGACTTGGTGTTTCTCCGTGTATCGCCCATGAAGGGCGTGATGAGATTTGGTAGGCGGGGCAAGCTTAGCCCCAGGTACATTGGGCCGTTTGAGATTCTTCAGAGGGTTGGTAGCGTTGCCTATCAGTTAGCCTTACCTCCGATGTTTTCAGCTATACATCCTGTGTTTCATGTTTCGATGTTGCGTCGGTATGTCCCAGATGAGTCTCACGTGTTGCAGTGGGATTCAGTTCAGTTGGATGAGGGTTTAGCTTTTGTTGAGGAGCCGGCAGCTATTTTGGCCAGAGATGTCAGGAGATTGAGGTCTCGAGAGATCCCGGTTGTTAAGGTTCAGTGGAGGCACCGTCCAGTCGAGGAGGCTACCTGGTAGACCGAGAGAGAGATGCGGGATCAGTATCCGCAGCTAATTTAGCCTTCAGGTACCCCTTGACCTTGACTTTCGAGGACGAAAGCCCTTTTTTAGTAGTGGATGATGTAATGACCCTTCCGGTCATTCCCACGTTTAAGTTTTGAAGTCAAGCAAATCGACAAAAGATAGCGTAAGACCTTTAACAAATTTTCTGAACCTTGGGTCAAATGTCTCGGAGCTTTTCTCCCAATATATAAAGAGTTAGAAGTCCCCCGAGATACCAAATCGAAGGTCTACGAGTCTAGTTTCCAACGCACAAAACCTCACGTCCAACGGATCTCGGAGTAAAGAGTTATAACTGTTTTACCGCGGACTGTCTGGCAGAAAAACGGGTTGCGAACCGGGTCGGGTTAAACGCGATTTAAGCCTCGACGTCACGTTTTAAAGTGCCATTTCAGTTCCAAAACAGTGATAAAATATAAGGGAGGATCCCGAGAGAATTCTTGAATGTCGAAATCGTGCGTAGGCGAATTACGAGCCTAAACTTAAGAACTTTATAAGTATCGTGCGTGTATTTGAAAATACGTTATTTAAAAGTTGAATTTGGTACAAATTATATTATTATTGCCTTTTCAAAATATTTTAAAGGTTTATGAAAAATATTTTTGATACGTTATAAGTATATATGTATTTATTTTATAAGGTTTTTATACTCCGTAATATTTTAACGGAGATAGTAAATTTAATTATGTTAAAATTTATTATTATAATATAGTAGGTTTTATTGGAAATGATTTTCTATCAATTATGGTATATTTAAAGTATTATATTTATTATACCACGAATTTATGCAATACCCGAGTATATACTTAACGGGTCGAGTTGGTTGCCACCTCCACTTCCACGTGGAAGTGGAGGGCTAACACAACACCATAATAAGTGAATGGTGGCATATTGAGTTGGCAGCATACACTTATGCTTTATCCAACATACTTATTATATATAGCTGCCAAACTTTCAAAGTTTGGCAGCATTTAATTCTCTTGTCATTTTTTTTATATATATTAGAAAGTGATGTTGCAGCAGTAAAGGCCACCTTCTACATACGTATACGGAAAGAATTAGGTGGAACTAGATATATTTTGACGTTGTGTTTAATTTCGGGAAGGAAATTAATTATCTACGTCAAGTTATTCAAGTCCGAGTTCGAGTGTGATTTCATTTTGGAGTTTTTCGGAAGAGGTTCAAGCTTGTCATCGGACGACAGGTAGGTTACGGTTTATTTTCCCTAGACTCCGTATATATAAAATAAAATTGTATTAATGGGCATCCTTGGGTTGGTTTATTAGGTTGGTACCACAGACCTCGACCGCTTTATTCATGTCCGCCTATTTTTATTCCTTCCGTTGCTTGTAGTATTTGCCGATATATTTTATTTACCCTTGTGGTCCTGTGAGGCCTTGTTGACTCTGGAACATAGAAGGTGGGATTTTGGGAATGTCCGCGAGTCCCGGGCATAGAATTATCCTTCTAGGCTGGTTATGCTTGCTGAGTAGCTGTGGGCCTGTGCAGGGTCGATAGGTTGATTGTGAGCTGCTGGGCAGCTATTGTGTGTGATCATACCATTTCCATGCATATAAAGAGGTTTTATCCATGTTTTACTGTGGTTTTGGCTTCGGGCCTACTGGCACTATTTTCTAAACCTTGCATGGCCCGAGGGGCCCGTTTTTTATGGAAATGATTTGGAAATGGTTGATTTCACTTGTTGAGATTTTTGGGCAAGAAAGTAAAATTATGTTTAAAATCATCAGTTTTATGATTATCGCTAGACTCGGCAGGGCCGGGGTGCTAGTTGAGTTTTCTTGTTACTTGAGATGATTTTTAGCCTCGGTCGGACCGAGCACCTGAGATGACTTTTTACTGTTTAGACCCGGCTACGCCCGGGCACCCTTGGAGGGGTTTTTTGAGATATTTTCCTACTATTTTTAGTCCTGGACAGGGTCTGGGCATGCATATCCGAGACTGGGTCTCTATCTTGATATCGAGACTGGGTCTCTATCTTGATACATGTTCTGATACTGAGATTTAGTATGGGGTCTGGGACCTCCATGGACCTTGCTATCTGGGCCAGGGGCTACGGGCTGCGTGTGCCGGAAGAGGGCGTATACATCGGGGGAAGTAGAGGTTATACGGGCAGAGTCCCTTCCATGGAACCTACCTGCTGGGCCGGATCGGCGCCGGAGGAGGTACATACAGAGATACTATGGCACTTGAGATCTTCATGCATCATATCATTCATGGTTCGAGGTTCCACCCTTGTTTGCTGTTTGCTGTTTGTACGCTCCGGTAGTCTGGGATGCCGGAGGGTTTGTTTTCACTTGTTTGTGTTCCTCGGTTGTATGGGCGGCCGAGGGACTGTAGGTAGACTTTTGCTTTTTACTTATAGAATTGTTCTCTATTATGGATAAGTATGAGATTGGTGTGATTAGTTGAGTTTGATTCATGTCTCTGAGCATGCCTATTGTCACTCTTTCTCTCTTCTTATTACACTTGAGGTTACCGGTATACCGTCCATTTCGTAAACTTATTTTTTATACACTGTTATTGCAAGGACCCCAGGTGCGTTATTTCTTACTTTCACCTGTGCCTTTGGTGTGTATATCCTGCTTACTAGCCTCATATGTGGTTCTGTTGGTTTCCCTCTGGGCTAGTTCCTGTGTACCTTTCGTTGATTTCTGTGACTACTTGCTTCTATTCTGTCTATTACTACGCTTTTATCTTATATGTGCCCAGTCGACCTATGATACCTACTGGGTACCTTATGCTTCGCATTTGGTGCTCACCCCTACCCCCTGCATCTTTGGGTGCAGATCCTAGCGTGGGCCATCGCCGTTAGATCGTTGTGATTCGTGCTTGGAGATCTGTTGGGGACTACTTCAGGCTGAGGGTGAGCTCTTGGCGATCGGAGCTTAGCTTTAGTTTATCTTTTGCTTTATGTACTCTATTACCATTCAGAGACATCTGTATATATTCTTTTGGATAGTTTTCACTCCATGTATGTAGTTTTGGCTCTGTACTATGATACCAGGTCTTGGGTTTGGTTTAGTTTCCGCATATGTATATATTTATATCCCTGTTATCTATTTTATTCGTCTTGTTCCCTTGTTGCTAGATAGTAGCCCATTACTAACTGTTCTGGGCTACGGGAATTGGTTCGCCTACTGGGGGGTTGTAGGCGCCATCATGATCGAGAAATCGGGTCGTGACAGTTCCTCTTCGTACTGAAGATCTTTGTCTAGCAAAATTGAATCCCACTTAATAATGTATTCCCTATCCCCGTGATATCTCGTCAATATGGATACATGGAAGACTAGATATACTCCTGATAAACTGGGCTGCAGTTCTAACCTATAAGCCACCGGCCTTACAATTTCCAGAACCTCGAATGGATCGATATACTGAGGGCTGAGCTTGTCCTTCTTGCTGAAGCACATAACACCCTTCATTGGTAACACTTTCAATAATACTTGATCACCAACCTGAAAATCCATGTCTCTTACCTTGCGATCTGCATACTCCTTCTGCCTGCTCTAGGCTGCTAGCAACTTGTTGTGAGTGCCCCTTACTTTTTCCTATGCTTCCCTTACCAAGTATACGCCCAGAGGCTTCACATAGCCTGCCTCAAACCACCCTATGGGTGATCTACATACCCTCCCATACAGTGCCTCAAATGGTGTCATGTCGATACTGGAGTGGTAGTTGTTGTTGTATGAGAACTCACACAACGGTAGAAACTGGTCCCAATGGCCCCCAAAGTCAATCACGCATGCTCTCAGCATTTCTTCTAATACCTGGATTTTCCTCTCTGACTGACAATCTATCTGATGATGGAATGTTGTGCTGAAACTGAGTTGAGTGACCAACTCTTCATATAACTTACCCCAGAACTTCGAGGTAAACTGTGTACCCCTATCTGTACTGATGGATAGTGGTACCCCATGCAGTCTCACAATCTCCTTAACATAGAACTTAGCTATCTGTTGTGAATTATAGTCCACCCTGACTAGAATGAAATGAGCTGACATGGTTATCCAGTCCACAATGACCCAAATCGAGTCATACTTTCCCAAAATCTTGGGAAGATTCACCACAAAATCTATGGCTATGCCTTCCCACTTCCACTCGGGAATGGGAATTCTCTGAGGTAGTCATGCAGGAATTTGGTCCTCATACTTCTCCTATTGACAATTCTAACACTTGGACACAAAATCAATTATGTCTTTTTTCATCCCAGGCCACCAATAATGTTGCCTCAAGTCCATGTATATTTTGGTTATGCCCGGATGAATCAAATACTGCAAACCATGAGCCTATGTCAACACCTTCTGGATTATTTCATCAACCCGGGGAACACAAATCCTCCCCTGAAGCTTATTACCCCTTCAGCGTCCAAGGTGGTGTCCCCAAATTCCCCGTACATTACCTTGATCCAAAGCTTGCTCAATTGGGCATCCTGAAATCGCTTAGCCTTTATCTCTACTATGAATGTGGATTTGATCTCAATACTGGCCAACACCCTACCCTACTCTGAGATTCCTAGTTTCATGAACTTAGATTCTAGAGCTCGAATCTCCCTTGCGAATGGTCATTTGGACAACCCCAAATAAGCCAAACTGCCCATGTTAATGGTCTTCCAACTCAATGTCTCTGCCACCATATTAGCCTTACCTGGATGGCACTGGATGGTCACATCATAATCTTTCAATAACTCCATCCACCTTCTCTGCCTCAAATTGAAGTCCTTCTGGGTAAATACATGTTGCAAACTGCGTGATCAATGAATACTTCAAACTTGACACCATAGAGACAGTGTCCCCAAATCTTGAGTGCAAAAACCACCGCTGCCAACTCTAAGTCATGGGTTGGATAATTTTTCTCATGAGGCTTTAACTGCCTTAAAGCATAAGCTTTAACATTTATGTCCTGCATTAACACAGAACCCAAATGTGCATGTGAAGCATCACAATATACAATGAAATTCTTACTTTGAACTGGTAATGATAGGATGGGAGCCGTGGTAAGAAGTGTCTAGAGCTTTTAGAAGTTCTCCTCACACTTGTTGGACCACAAAAATAGTACCTCCTTCTGAGTCAACCTCGTCAAGTGAGTCACGATGGATGCAAAATCCTTAACAAATCTATGATAGTAGCCTGCAAACCCCACAAAACTCCTCACCTCAATCACAGAGCTAGGTCGGACCCAACTCTTAACTGCCTCTATCTTCTGGGGATCCACCATCACCCTTTTTTTTGATACTACATGCCCAAGGAAAGCGAATGAAGTCAACCAAAATTCACACTTAGAAAATGTCGCATATCGCTTCTGGTGCCTCAAAATGTCTAACACAATGAGGAGATTCTCAGCATGCTCCTCCCTACTCTTGGAGTAGATCAAGATGTCATCTATAAACACAATGATGAATGAATCCATATAAGAATTGAATACCCCATTCATCAAATTCATGAATGTTGTCGGCGCATTAGTCAACCGAAATGACATCAGTAGGAACTCGTAATGCCCATACCGAGTCTGAAAAGTAGTCTTAGAGATGTCCTCGAGCCAAATCTTTAACTGATGGTACCCTGACCTTAAGTCAATTTTCAAAACACAGACGCACCTTGTAGCTGGTCAAAGAGATCATCTATATGGGGTAATGGATACTTGTTCTGAATGATAACCTTGTTCAATTGCCTATAGTCTATGCACATTCGCATACTACCATCCTTATATTTCACAAACAAGACTGGAGAACCCCAAGGTGAAGCACTAGGATGGATAAAACCCTTATCTAAGAGTTTATGAAGCTGATTCTTAAGCTCTCTTAACTCCGTTGGATCCATACGATATGGAGTAATGGAAATTGGGTGAGTGCGCGGCTCTAAATCTATACAGAAAATAATATCTCTATCAGAAGGCATACGAGGCAAGTCCGCCGGAAAGACCTTTTGAAACTTCAAAACAACCAAAACTGACTCAATCAATGGGGACTCCACACTATCATCCCGTAAATAATCCAAGAAGGCCAAACAACCTCTCCCCACGAGCTTTCTAGCTCAGAGAAATGATATGATCTTAGCCGGCTTAGGCTTGTACATACCTTCCCACTCTAACCTATCCTTACCCAGAATCTCTAGAGTCACAGTCTTAGTATTACAATCAACACCACATGACAGTGAGACAACCAAGTCATCCCTAATATAACATCAAAGACTAACATGTCCAGAATAACCAAATCTACCCAAGTCTGTAACCCCATAAACAGCACATGACAAGTACGACAAACATGAGTCACTATCACAGACTCCCCAACCGGGGTAGAAACATGGATAGGGGAATCAAGGACATCACAAATCAAATCCAGACCTAAGGTAAAATTCACAGACACATAAGAGTAAGTAGAACCTGGGTCAAATAGTACAGAAGCCATCCTATCACAGACAAGAATGGTACCTGTGATCATTACCTCTGATGCCTCAGCCTCAGCCTTCCCTGGAAAAGAAGAACAATGGGACTGGTCATCAATCCAAGCAACTTCCCTAGCTGGATGTACCGCTCCCCTGCCCGCTCCTCCATTCTCTTTGTCTCCCAGCCTCCTTAAAAGTTACCTCGCCCACCCTGTGGATGACCTTTAGCATAACCATCTCTAGCCGCTGGGACCAAAGCCTTAGACTGTTGATGAGCCTGATTACATGTCTGCCTATGAGGTCAATCACCACAATGAAAACATCTTTGGTCAAGAGTGGGCCTATTGGTAGAAGTGTAGAAAGCCCCCTGGCCTTTAGGAGCTAAAAACAGACTGGCTCCCGGACGACCACCTGTAGAAGTGGGCAAGGCTGACTATATCAGATGAGCGGAATACACTTATTGATTGTGGCCCCAGGAGTACGAACCACTGAAATTTCCCTTATTTCAGTACTTCTTGGCTAACACCTTAGCCTGCCCGACCTATTTAACCCCTTCCAATTTATTTACATAGTCTGTGACCTTATTGAAGCTCTTCCCTGCTGAAGTCATGTGCACTAACAACACCTGCAATTCAGTATTCAAACCTTTTACAAATAACCGAATCCTTTCCTCTTCGGTGCCCAACACCTGAGTAGCAAAATGAGATAAGGCATGAAACTTGGCCTCGTATGCTAAAACTGACATGCTACCCTGCTCAAGAGCCAGAAACTTGTCCTTCTTATGATCCCTCAAGGTACGGGGCACATACTTTTCTAAGTAGAGAGCATGAAAGTTTGTCCAAGTTAGCGGAGGCAAAGTCGATGGTTGACATTCCACATAAGACCTCCACCATGGATTAGCATCACCCTACAGC
Organism: Jaltomata sinuosa; assembly: GCA_003996215.1. NCBI lineage: Eukaryota > Viridiplantae > Streptophyta > Magnoliopsida > Solanales > Solanaceae > Jaltomata > Jaltomata sinuosa. The sequence continues at coordinate 8,173 of QJPP01005788.1, forward strand.
TGAAAAGTGATGAACTCAAGCCCATGATGTTGCACAATGCCCATCTTGTGCAGCCTCTTATAACAGTCCAAGATAAATTCATAAGCATCTTCTTTCTCAGTACCCAGAAATGTAGAAGGTTTCAGCTTCAGAAACTTGGTTAGCATCTCGTGCTTATTCCCTGTCATAACTGGTCCTAGATTTGGACAGAAGAACTCATCAGTACTCGATGTCGTATCCATTCTAAAAGCCACTACAACCGCTGGTTGGGTGCCTGGAACCTGATCTATATTACCCGCGAGGGTGGCTCCCGCACCAACCAGTCCAATAAGAAAGCTCCACACCTACTAAAATTCTTTAATCATGATAAGGGGAAGGCCTCCACCTATAGTTGGTGCCGCCTCTGACTGATCTGTGCCCTCCTTAATAACAAACCTCAACTTCCTCCTCAGCTGGATCCTGGGGTGGGGGAGGGTTTGCCTCTCATGCTCCTACAGCTTCTTGATATCCATCCCTGGCAGGTGCTGCTATACCCCAGCCTCTTCCCCTGCCCCTTTCTCTACCTCTAATAGTTGGGCTCACTACTAGGACCATTGCTCTTGCTCCATAATTTCTGGTATTAACCATCTGCGGACAAGATCAAAAGGAGTTAGATACCAATTTGTCTCACTAAATACCAATTGGAATCAAGTTATAGCACGAAGGAAGACAGAAGAGATAGTTTTTCTAAAGTCCTATAACCTCTTGAACAAAAGTAGAGATGTCTCCATACCGTTTCGCGAGACTCTACTAGATTTGTTTTGGTACGATAAGATCAATGAATCTAGGGCTCTGATACCATCTTTGTCACGACCTATACCACTGTGAGTGGCACCCACCCAAAACCCCGGGATGAGCTAACCAATATTGACCCAAAACTTAACCATTCTAATAGCTCAAAACCAGTTTGTAATAAAATAAACTATCATTTACAATCTCAAACACTAGTAATATAAGGATCTGCAGAAAACCTCCCTAGAACCTGAAAGTCACCGTACCAAAACATTCTACCAATCGTCTAGAGTACGAGGATGCAACCCCAAAATCAAAATGAGAGTTTAAGCCCAAAATTATTGGGCTACAACCAAATGAAGAAGACAAGGTAGCTCGACTGAAGTAGTTCACCCTTGAGATCTGAATTCACTGGGACTACAAGTAAGGTCGCGTGTCAGCCATCGAAAGACGTCCTGTACTCACAAAAATAAAAGCAAGTGCAGAATCAGTACACAAACATCGTGTACTGGTAGGATCATCTGCTAGCTCCAATAAACAAGATATGAACAGTGTCACGCCCTATTTTGAACCGGTCGAAATAGTGCACAACTTATGATCGTTGTGACTCTCTGGTTTTTGAAAATTTTATTTTTTAGAGTCGCCACCAAAATTTTAGGAAATACATTTTTTTTGTAAAACTCAGTTTTTGTCTTTTGAAAACATTTGAGATTCTGAATAAGGGTTTTGGTTACTCGACGGGAAGGTGTTAAGCACCCCACAGAGCCTATCCGAAAATAGTCCTTAAACTCAATTTAGGAAAAAGTATTTGGGAAACAATTCATTGTTTATTATTTGCTAAAAAATGATGATAAGAACACTTTATTAATTTAAAGAAAATTCAAGGTATATGAGACATGCTACTAAAAAATACAAAAATAATATAATATACTTGTAGTTAAAAAATGTATATGTATGTGTCAAAATATATGAAAGCTTAATAGTAATATTTTTATCATAGCTATAATTAAAGTATATAGAACTTTATGATTTATAGGAATATATACTTAAAAAACTATATAAGAATTGAAGATACTATTTATAAAAATATACTTATTACAAAGTGAAAATATATTTATTTTTTGGAGTTTGTGAAAGTTTACCACGTATTTATTAGAAAATAAAGATAAATATATGAAAATTCAAAGTATAAGAAATTATGTGAAAAGTTTATTATTTATGAGATTTTGATAGATGAAAACATATAGGAAATAAATATAGTGGTAATAGAGGAAAATAATGTGTATGTATAATTTAAGTGGAGAATAAAAATAAAAATTTATTTATATCATATAAAATAAGACTTTTATTTGCAAAATGAAAAGAAATATTCGTCAAGTATGAAAGAACGTATTATATATGTAAATGTAATTGTGATAAAATAATGTGTATAATTTATGTAGGAAAGGAATAAATAAAAATATATATATACCTTGTAGTAGATAGCATATGACATGTATACCTTGTATTTTGAGGCTTTAAAAATCTTGTGTTGGGCAGCAAAACAGGGGTATCGATGTCAAGTTCTCCGGCCAAGAAACTCAAACTCAAACTCGAACCAAAATGAAATAAAAGAAAGGGAGATTAGAAAAGCTGAATGTTCAAAGCTTGTTTTCATCTTATGTTCTCCCCACAATTTTTCCGAATCTCTGAATCTCTGAATGAACTCCCCTCTCTGAATATGAATTGTGTATCCACTGTATGAACTGTGAATGAACTGTGCATCAATATTTGGGCTAAAAGACCCACTATTTATAGGAGAAATCCAAACTTGAAAATTTGGATTTGAACTAAAAAACTTAACAAAAACGTGACAAAAAAGGGGGGAAGATTTGAAATTTGAAAGCATTCAATGTGAATCTCCAAGGATCTCATATTTTCAGACCTTGTGAACATTGACAGACTTCAAACGCGATTTGAAGTCGATTTGAAGCTTCTTGATGAATGAGAAACGTTGGAGCTTGATATTTCATGGTTTTGAAGGTTTGAGGTTTCTTTGGTTTGGCAAATTTCAAACTAAAAATAGAAGGGGAAAGGACGATTCTTTGCTGATTCATTTCAGCGACGGCAGAGGCATTGATGGTGTTAATGGCCATTTTGGTGAAAGGAGAAGAGATGAGGAAGAAAGCTATGGTTTTAGGGTGTTGTTTGGGGAAGAAGAAGAACATTGGTGTCTGTTATTTTGGGAAAAGGAAAAGAAGAAATAGACGTGTTGATGGGGAAGAGAAAACTCGTTTTGGTCTTTGGAGATTTGACCATGATTTGGACCATCCGATCGATTAATCAGATGGTTAAGATTAACTCAAAATAAAATAAAAAAATAAAAGGAAATAATATATATATATATATATATATATATATATATATATATATAATAAATAAGGCAAAAGGCTGATAAATCTATGATCGTTGGATTAAATTTGGATGGCCAAGATTAAAGGCTCAGAAGCACAATCCATGTGCTGCCTACGTGGCACACATGGATTGGCTAATAAAAGAGGTCTTGGATTGCCACATTATTTTTCTCAAATTGGTCATTTTAACAATTTCAATTGTAGTAAAATCTTATACAAACTAGCCACAATTTGTCAAATTGAAAATAATTAATTTGTATATTTAATTTATAAAAATTTGGTTAGTCTTAAAAAATAAAATAAGATTAATGGCAACAATATATATGAGATAGCTTTCTCAAAATGAATGGCAATTTACTAAGGTAAAGAAAAAGATAATTTTAAAATATTTATTATATATATATGGAGGGTAAAAATTGGGTGTCAATAATTGCCCCTTTCTTTGACCAGGGATGAGAGTAGAGAAGGCATGGAGAAAGAAATATTGACACATCTCAATTTTGGCCGACCAGCAAAATATTATTTTTTTTAAGAAAAAAGTGACATGAATTTTTTGGAAGTTATGGCCAAGCTCTGCCTTTCGAGCTGCCTACATATCTCAGGTTTCATGAGAAGTCAGGCCATTTGTAGTTCGAGAGAATAGAATCATAACAAATTTTGATCAACTTCAAAATTTGCCCCAGTGTCGAATTATGGTAACACTAAGATCTTTCGATAGAATTTTAGCATGAATGGAGTGGACAGGACCGCGCTTAAACCAAGCTTACCTACATATCCCTTGATGAGGGAATCAGGCCGAATGTAGTTCTAAAAGAAAACTTTAGAATGAGAAACGCTTCGTAGCAATTTCTACTGAGGATTTTTGTAGGAAAATGATCACGGACTTTCAAAAATTGCCCCAGTGTTGAGTTATGATGACACTGGGATGTAAGAAAATTAATGAAATATAGAAGAAAATTCTAATTGAGTTGAGTTGAGTCCTGAGGAGAAATTATTGATGTAGCTAGGAATGCTTGACATTTCGCTCGCTTGCCCCAGTTTGCTTCTTAGAGGGTAGTTCCACGTTGTAATGCATTGTCCTGCAAAATAGGTAAAAAAGATCACAAATTACCTGTTGCAGTTCAAACTGTAAATTTAAATTGTAATGTAAAGAGTAGAGTGTAGATATTCAAACGACTGTCAATGTCTCTGTTCTGCGGAGTGAATGTAATGTAGGCAAAGCAACTTGTGAAGTAAAGCCTCCGGCTGATGGGGCAACACTTGTAAAGTAAAGCCTCTCGACTGGTGGGGAAACACTTGTAAAGTAAAGCCTCTCGACTGGCGGGGCAACACTTGTAAAGTAAAGCCTTTCGACTGGCGGGGCAACACTTGAAAGTAAAATCTTCGTTTGGCGGAGCGATCTTTAATGCAAGAATGAGGGTGTTGCTAGCATGCATGCTTCTGATTGCTGGAGTTCTAAAGACATTTGCTATGATGCAGTCTCCGATTAGCGGAGCGTGTTTTGCTTGCTGATATAAAATTCTCTGATTTGGTAGAGTGTCACTTTATTTGCTTATGTGTAGGCTCGTATTGTTGTAGCGTCGCTTTGCTTGCTTATGTACAGGATCCAATTAGTAAAGCGTCATTCTTCTTGCTTATGTACAAGCTCTAATCGGCAGAGCGTCGTTTTGTTTGCTTATGCACAGGCTCCAATTGGTAAAGCGTCATTCTTCTTGCTTATGTACAAGCTCTAATCGGCAGAGCGTCATTTTGTTTGCTTATGCACAGGCTCCAATTGGTGGAGTTTGACGATATTTGCTTATATACAACCTCCGTATGGCAGAGCTTGACAAAATTTGCTTATATACAGCCTCCGATTGGCAGAGCTTGATGAAATTTGCTTATATACAGCCTCCGATTGGCAGAGCTTGACAAAATTTACTTATATATAGCCTCTGATTGGCAGAGTTTGACAAAGTTAGATGGTATTCTCTGATTGGCAAAGTTTATTTGACGAAGACAGATGGCGGGCTCTAACTGGAAGAGTTTATTGGAAAGAAATAAACTATCCTATTTGTCCTATGAGGGCCCTCTATCTTTGATACTTGATCCGGATCTCGGAGATACCTGCAAAGACATAAATGAAAACCTTTCAGAATTGTAAAAATTAGGATAAAGTATTTTTAAAATATAGTAGGGAAAGAATATTTGGTTTATGGTGTCGTGATAGCCTAATGATTTCTCCGATCATGTCAGGAGCTTGACTTGAGGTCATCCTTCTTGATTCCTGTCCTCCTGCGCTCAAAGAATAATTCTTAGTTTTGGGAGGGGTGTTGATTTGTGTCGACTTGTGGACCCTGGCCTTGTCGATGGATTCCTTCAAAACCTCCTCAGTTGCTCGTGATTTCCTATCAGAGACTCGATTATTGGATCCCTTCAAAACCTCCTCAGTTGTTCACGATTTCCTATTTCGGAGACTCAGTAGGTGGAAAGGCAGTAAAATATTTTAAAAAAATATGTGGTTTTTTTTCCAGAAAAGATAAGTATATTTTGTATATACTAGGCACATATATATAGTAATTATTCATCGTTCCTTAGATTATGACATGTTCATAAATCCAAACGAGCTTTTCCATTTGTCGATGACATCCAAATATAGTCTTCTCGTAACTTTGGCTTCTGGTGACGCTCCTCTATCTCTTTGTAGATACTTTTATTACTCTGAAGGTATGTAACAAATAAGGGGGCAAGCTTTTCCTAAGAGTATGACCGAACCTTTTAGGTTGCCTATGTATCCCCAAATGAGAATCAGGTCTGTACATAGTTCGTGGATATCAAGGAAGAGTTAAAATATGTAATGCCTTGATCAAGCCTGACTCAGGCTGCCTACGTATCCAAGTGGAATCAAGTCAGAACATAGTTCAAGTACATTAGGAAGGATAAAATATATGTGATGCAATTACAGAGCCTAACTCATGCTGCCTATGTATCCAAATGGAATCAGGTTAGAACGTAGTTTAAGTACATCAAAGGAAATGGAAAAGACAAAAAGCATTGACCGAGCCTGACTCAGGATGCCTACGTATCCAAGAGGAATCAGGTCATGACGTAGTTCAAGTACAATAGGGGAAATGGAAAATATGAAGGGACCAAATCCGATGAGGATTGCCTACGTATCCCACAGAGGAAAGTCAGGTCAATCGTTGTTCTGAATACATAAAAGATGATATTTTTTGTGGTTTTTCTATGCAACGATCGAGTTTGTCGTTACGGGTAAACCATTCATGCCAAATGTCGAGTTAGAAAAATTCTGGGTTTGGGAGTTGGAAATTCTGGGCTAGGCTAGTCTCGGCCAGTTTTGGAGCGAGGTATGGTCTAGGACAATCCGGGTAAGTATTGGTTTAAATGTATTGTTTTGATCTAGTTTTCCTTGTAGCTAAGACATAGAGGAGTCCGGGGGACTTTTTGGAAACGAATTCGGGTAAGTAGAACTCCCGAAATCAAGTTTGACGTGAAGGGGTTATTCCAGAACATAGGGAAAATAAGTATGTTGTAAAATGGCCAAAACTGGGAGATTTTTGGATATTCTGTCTGTGATGAGCGCAACTATCTGCGATAGAGTCCTCCGTTATAGCAGTGGAAAATACCGCTATAGCAGTGGTAAAGGCGGTCAACACTGCTTAAGACAGCTATAGCAGGAGTTGTCCGCTATAGCGGGATCGCTATAGCAGAGCAGGGACCTCTATAGCGGAGCGAAGGGATTAGAAAACCAAGAAATTAAAATAGGCTTTTAATTTTATTCTCTCTCATTCAACCTCAAAAACAGACGAGGGTTACTCCAAGAACCCTCCTAGGCTGCTCCAAGGCTTGGGAGCCATGGGGAGGAGGAATTCTCGTAAAAGGGACGCAAAACCACGGATTTGGGCTTGCATAATCATCATGGAACGCCTTCACGAAGCGAGAAGGTCATGGAACAGCTGCTCGGCATCCAGGTAGGCTAGGTTTCTTCCAAGAGTAGATTGACCACTTTAATTTTCATATTATTGTATAGAATGAAAGGGAGAATCCATGGTTAGGCCTTCGGGCACAGAGTCTGGAGGAAGTTGTTGAATTGTTGTAACTCTTTGGAAATGGTAGAATGGGAATAGGGTGTAGTGATATTCTAGGCATTGCTTAAATTGTGTGTTTTTGCTAATAAAATGCGGGAACTAGAATATCGGAACGTTCGGGGAACCAGAAAAGGGTTAGTAATTAACAAATGTGTAAGGAACAGAAGTTTCAGATTAATTGGTATAATTTAGATAATTGTTTGGTTGTGTTCTAAGGCTGGGAAGGGTTTTCCCAGGTTGTATTTGGTCCTAGGAAGAGGGTCAGGAATAAATGTAATTAACTGCATGTTTAAGAGGGCGAACCGGGGTTAGTCTTTGGATGGGATTTGACGGTTCATAGTGTACCCGAAATGGGTAGGTGAGGGCTCACGACTCTTGTGAATGTTGTATGTTTTGTACTCCTATCTAAGTGTTTGTGTGAATTGCATTGCTTAGATGAAATTGTGTAGAATTTCTAAGGGTCCTGCCTTATAGTCTGTGAGTTGAACGGTTGTTTACTTGTTGGCTTACAAGTTGTGTGTTCATTATTTGACTGTGAATTATTGACATGCGGTTGGCTCGGGTACTAACAATTGGCATGGGTGCCATGCCTGCTACAGGTATAACAAATGGTTGGCTCGAGTACCACGCCTGCTACAAGATATACTAACGGTTGGCTCGAGTACCACGTCTGGTACGGAATATACTAATGGTTGGTGATAACGCTCAAACTACACCTCAAATTAATGAAGCGTAAGCGATCGTTGTCAAGTAAAGAACCCAAACAGAGGTTGGGGTCGAATCCCACAGAGAATAAGGTGAAGATTAAGACTTTAGTGAAGTAGATGACTAGTGATCAATTGTTTCCGATAAATAAAAAGGGGGGGGGGGTTTTGTGAACAAATCGTAAACAAAAGCAACAATAATGTAAGCGAATAATCAATAGGAGAGAATGAACTAGGGATGAGTTCACCATGGCGTTGTAACAATGTCGATTCTAGGCTTAACCGGGTTCTTTCTATATGCGTGTCACGATGTGATTGCGTCATTTGTATCGTCTAAACGACTCTCGACCAAATAAACAAATTTCCTTTTCTATTCTCTCGACCTCGAAAAGATGTGCTTTTTAGCTTTCAATCCTAACATCAAGTAGTTTAATCCAATTACGGCATTAATCATTAGACGAGAGTTAGTAATCTCGAATCCTTGTTGTTAATCAAGTTTTCCCGGTTTTAATCTCTTTACTCAAGCAAATTAAACCTAGGCATGTTCTAATGTTTGCAACCACTAGAAAACGTGACATAAAGTATGATTAACAACGTGACTACATGTAAATTGAACCCGTCGCTATCCGGAATCTATATCGCTACTTTAGCCATGGCTCCCACAATCCTAGTTGCAGGAGTTTTAGTTACTCATGCTCGATAAATAAGAGAAAATAGTTGTATTCATAATAAAAGGAAGAAAAGTCTTACAATGTAATGAAAACAATCAATCTTCCAATATCCAAGAACAAGAACACCAAGAACTCACGAACGAATCAAGACACGAATTCAAGACAATGAACCGTGTTGTTTCGCTCAAAAACCAACCAAAAACGTGTTTAAACTAATGGGGGAATAATCAATAACATAAACCTAACATAGGGTATTTATAGGAGCCAAAGAAACCAAATCCAAAACGGGCTAGGAATCCCCAAAACGCGGGTCGCCGCCTGAAGCTACTGCCTAAGCGTGACGGCCAGGCTTGACAGACCGTCAGGGCAGTGACGGACCGTCGCCTGGGCCGTCACTGCTTGGCAGCAACACTGCCTCAAGTTGAAGGTCCTAGTGACGGACCGTCACACTTGTGATGGGCCGTCACTCAGGCCATCACTCTTAGGCAGAATGTTGTTTTTCGCGTATTTTCTTCCGTTTCCGTGTTTGTTTCCATTTCCTACAAATACAACATAAAAACATCAAAAACAACAATGGTTGCTTGAAAACGTACGATTGTTCTTAGTAAAAAGGAATCGAAAGTGACATAAATTAGCGTCACATCAACACCCTCAACTTAAAACGTTCGCTTGTCCTCAAGCAACCTAACATAAAACAATAATACGACTCAACTAAGAACACGAACTCATGTCTATAGCACTTCATGGTCAATCTAAACTTATTCAATTAAATCAGGCTCCCTCGTAGCACACAGATGTATGAAACACTAACTTGCAAGGATCCAAACATGTCATTCCGATATGATAGAATATTATGCATACACATACGCAGCTATCCTAACAATCAATAGACAATATAGACATCTTGGTGCCCTCACCACAAAGAAATCCCACACACAAGATTTGGGACTAGGTAAGCGCTCACACTCACAAACGATTTCAAACAATGCACATGCGATACCATAGGCTTGCCCTTACTATTCTATTTCGGTTCTTCAGAAAGCTACTCAGGATCACTACAGGACTTGTTTAGGCTTGTAATGAGGCTTCGGGTGCAGGTATGATACATTTAGGGGTTAGTGACTAAGCCCTCCTTGGAACCATTTACATCTTATCACCACATAACTTCACTTTATCCATCCTTATTCACCTTTTTATTTCCTTGATTCTAGATACAGGTGCGGCCTCTTTATTGACAATTCTTTTTGTTTCTTTTTCGATCTTTTTCATCTTTCTTTATTTTTCTTTTCTTTTCTTAGGCGCACACCCGGATTTTCATTCTATTCAAAAACCAATCTTCTCCAACATCTTTTTCTTATCATTCACCTCCGTAGTAGCCACCCCCAACTTAGGCTGATTGCCTGCGTTGAGGTGCACAATGTCCAAGGGCGGACCAGGGCCAAAACAGGGTTTACCTCTATAGTAGCCACCCTCAACTTAGGCTGATTGCCTGCGTTGAGGTGCATGATGTCCAAGGAAGGACCAGGGCCAAAATAGGGATTCAAAGTTAAACAGGAATGGTGACAGGTGATTGAAAGAACAAGGTCAATTATGGCTCAAACAGGGATCAAAGGGAGTATTTGCATTTGGACGGTCTTATAGGTTACGTGGACTGCACACAAAAAGGGCCTGTGATCCTTTCCTAAGCAACCAAACTTCAAACTTAACAAAATAGACCGGGCAAGTTCTAGATGCATGTACAGAGTAAGAATTTATGACAATAATCTCACACGCTCTTGGCACCAAGAAACTACATTGCTACTAACTATCAAACAACCGCTCGGCTTAAACATACTCATTCTACTCATAATCACACAATGGCATACAAGGATCCAGACAGTCAATCGTTTCATCATAAGTACAAAACCAGAATTTTTTTTTAAAGGGGCGCTACTTTGATAAGAAATCTCATGCTTTGCTATAGACACTAAAATAAATTTAAAACAACAACCTAAACATGCTGGTTCTACTAGATAGCACACCGGAGGGAAAAGAAACACGGCAACAAAAACCCTCGGTGGTGACTTACAGGTTTCCCAACACCCTCAACTTAGACTCATACATTGTCCCCAATGCATATATGCGAAAGCTAAAAACTGTGAGAATAAAGGAATACCTGTGAAGTCGATATGACTTAAATTCCGGAATGAAGTTGGAGACCGCCAGGGTCTCCAAAACAAGAGAACTCGATGGAGTGTGGCGTTCCAGCTTCCTCTTTGGGCTCCATCGCTAGTCGCGACAACTTCTTCGCTCTTTCTTTGCAGATTCTCTTGCGGTGTTTTCATTTTCTAGATTTAATTTCACCGCCTTCCTCTACATGTTTACGCTCTCGCGCCATACTTCTTACAACAGCTAGAGTCTCGACCAAACACTTCTCCTTAAGGTGCACATCCGTAGGAGCTTCCTCAATAGCATTGATGGCCGCGACCACCCTCATGTCACTTGGTTGCTTCATTACTCTGGACACATCGAACTTGACCATTTCATTGTTCAGCCTGAAGGTCAGTTCGTTTTTCTCCATGTCAACCAAGGCTCTTGCTGTGGCTAGCAATGGTCGTCCCAAGATGATTGGAACTTCGAAATCTACTTCGCAATCCAAGATCACAAAGTCCGCTGGGAAGATAAGCTTGCCAATCTTTACTAGCACATCAGACAATATCCCTACGGGTCGCTTTACCGACCGATCAGCCATCATCACTCTCATGGACGTTGGTTTAGGAGCTCCCAAACCCAATTTGTTATACACTGCTAGCGGCATCAGATTGATACTAGCACCAAGATCACATATAGCTCTTCCGAAGTTGAGCTTCCCGATAGTACATGGAACAGTGAACGCACCTGGATCATCCTTCTTTTCAACTAACGACCTTGAAGAGATAGCGCTGCAGTGATGGAGGTTGTCTTCCGGTTCAAAACTCACCGACCTCTTCTTTGTAATCAAGTCCTTCATGAACTTGGCATAACCGGGCATTTGTTCCAGCACTTCCACCAATGGTATGTTTATTGAAATTTGCTTCAGCATGGTCATGAAGTTCAGGAACTTACCATCGTCAGCTTTCTTCTTCAACCGCTGGGGGAAAGGAGGTGGGTGTCGAAACATCATAGTTGGAAGCTTTTCAGCTTCCTTGTGTTTCTCCGCGGGCTTTGGAGTTTCCTCCTCTACTGCCTCTACCTCATCCGCAACATCACCTTGATTCTGAACTACCGGATGTGATTCCGGTAATATTTTTCCACTTCTTGTGGTGATCGCCATACAGCTAGCGTCATTCCTCGGATGAGTGGTGTCGCTCGGCAAGGTACCCGTTTTCCTTGGGTTTAGAGATGCCGAGATGTGACCCACTTGCTGCTCTAGTTGCTTAATCGCGGTTGAGTGTGACTCCACTACATGACTCAAAGTTGATAACTCAGTCCTCATCTCCTTCACCCCAGCGTCAGTCGATTCCACCTTCAGTAGCATCTTCGCCATCATGCTCTCTAGCTTGGACGTACCTGTCTCAGTGTTGGCTCTGTCCCGGTTACCAGGTGGTACATACAACCCACCTCTATCAGTGTTTGGCTTCCAATTTCCCTGGTCGCGATCTCTATAACCATCTTTCTCATAGTGGTTGTCTCTATGGTAGTTCCGACCTTGGTTTCCCTGGCCATTGGCCTGGAAACCCCCCAAGTAATTGGCCTCCTCAGTCTCCATACCTTGGGAACCCACAGCTTGTACCTTCTCTATACTTCCTGACGTCAAGTGCCTTGTCAGGAGATCCAACTGTGTTTTAAGATGCGCCATGTCTTGGTCGCGCTCCTCCTCTTTCCTTCGCTGCTCTGCTGACATGCCAACGGTATAGGTGCTAGCTGCAACCTCTGAATCTCGTGTATGCCAGGCCCTGTTGGTTCTGGTGAGCCTGTCCAAAGTAGTTGTGGCCTCAATAAAGGTGAGACCCATGAATGCACCACCTGCTGCGTTGTCTAACGTCGGCTTGGTAGCCGAATTCAGTGCCCGGTAGAACGTTTGCATCAAGAAATTATCGGTCAGCTGATGGTTCGGGCATTGGGTTATCTTCTTTTTGAATCGCAACCAAGTCTCGTGCAGTGCTTCATGCGGTTGCTGCCTGAAGTTGCTAATCTCGTCCCTCAACTGTATCATCTGAAAGGGAGGAAAGAACCTTTCTAGGAAAGCTCCTCTCAACTCTCCCCACGTTGCGATAGAGTCGGGGGTCAGCTCAGTCAACCACAATGCTGCCTCATCAGACAGAGACAATGGAAACAACCTGAGCCTGATCGCTGTCTGACTCACGCCCGGCAGCTCAAACGATTTGCAGATCCCCACGAAATTCATTAAGTGCTGGTTTGGATCATCACCAGCGGCACCACGGAATACACCTCTCAAATTCAGCAACTGAATCATCGTGCTAGTGATATTGAACTTTGCTCCGGGCGGTAGCGGTGGAACAACAATGGCGCCCGTAGCGCCAGCTCCATCTAGATCGAGATCCTCATCATTCCGTGCGATATCATCCAGTAGACCACCAGCATTCAGATTTTGTTGGGCCTGCAGTTCTGCAGCGAGCCTTGCTGCCTCTAGTTGTGCGGCCATATTCCGCCTCAATGTTCTCGCAAGTTCGGGGTCGTAAGGTAAAATTTGTTCCCCCGAACCTCGGGTACTTGGCATGCACAACCTGTACCCTGTCCAAAAACAAAAACAACAAACAAAAATAAAAGCAGGAAATTATGACTAAAAGTCAACTAAACACACCAGACTTAATCAAAAACCGTATTCCCCGGCAACGGCGCCACTTTTTGATAACGCTCAAACTACACCTCAAATTAATGAAGCGTAAGCGATCGTTGTCAAGTAAAGAACCCAAACAGAGGTTGGGGTCGAATCCCACAGAGAATAAGGTGAAGATTAAGACTTTAGTGAAGTAGATGACTAGTGATCAATTGTTTCCGATAAATAAAAAAGGGGGGGTTTTGTGAACAAATCGTAAACAAAAGCAACAATAATGTAAGCGAATAATCAATAGGAGAGAATGAACTAGGGATGAGTTCACCATGGCGTTGTAACAATGTCGATTCTAGGCTTAACCGAGTTCTTTCTATATGCGTGTCACGATGTGATTGCGTCATTTGTATCGTCTAAACGTCTCTCGACCAAATAAACAAATTTCCTTTTCTATTCTCTCGACCTCGAAAAGATGTGCTTTTTAGCTTTCAATCCTAACATCAAGTAGTTTAATCCAATTACGGCATTAATCATTAGACGAGAGTTAGTAATCTCGAATCCTTGTTGTTAATCAAGTTTTCCCGGTTTTAATCTCTTTACTCAAGCAAATTAAACCTAGGCATGTTCTAATGTTTGCAACCACTAGAAAACGTGACATAAAGTATGATTAACAACGTGACTACATGTAAATTGAACCCGTCGCTATCCGGAATCTATATCGCTACTTTTGCCATGGCTCCCACAACCCTAGTTGCGGGAGTTTTAGTTACTCATGCTCGATAAATAAGAGAAAATAGTTGTATTCATAATAAAAGGAAGAAAAGTCTTACAATGTAATGAAAACAATCAATCTTCCAATATCCAAGAACAAGAACACCAAGAACTCACGAACGAATCAAGACACGAATTCAAGACAATGAACCGTGTTGTTTCGCTCAAAAACCAACCAAAAACGTGTTTAAACTAATGGGGGAATAATAATAACATAAACCTAACATAGGGTATTTATAGGAGCCAAAGAAACCAAATCCAAAACGGGCTAGGAATCCCCAAAACGCGGGTCGCCGCCTGAAGCTACTGCCTAAGCGTGACGGCCAGGCTTGACGGACCGTCAGGGCAGTGACGGACCGTCGCCTGGGCCGTCACTGCTTGGCAGCAACACTGCCTCAAGTTGACGGTCCCAGTGACGGACCGTCAGCCTTGTGACGGGCCGTCACTCAGGCCGTCACTCTTAGGCAGAATGTTGTTTTTCGCGTATTTTCTTCCGTTTCCGTGTTTGTTTCCATTTCCTACAAATACAACATAAAAACATCAAAAACAACAATGGTTGCTTGAAAACGTACGATTGTTCTTAGTAAAAAGGAATCAAAAGTGACGTAAATTAGCGTCACATCAACACCCTCAACTTAAAACTTTCGCTTGTCCTCAAGCAACCTAACATAAAACAATAATACGACTCAACTAAGAACACGAACTCATGTCAATAGCACTTCATGGTCAATCTAAACTTATTCAATTAAATCAGGCTCCCTCGTAGCACACGTATGTATGAAACACTAACTTGCAAGGATCCAAACATGTCATTCCGATATGATAGAATATTATGCATACACATACGCAGCTATCCTAACAATCAATAGACAATATAGACATCTTGGTGCCCTCACCACAAAGAAATCCCACACACAAGATTTGGGACTAGGTAAGCGCTCACACTCACAACGATTTCAAACAATGCACATGCGATACCATAGGCTTGCCCTTACTATTCTATTTCGGTTCTTCAGAAAGCTACTCAGGATCACTACAGGACTTGTTTAGGCTTGTAATGAGGCTTCGGGTGCAGGTATGATACATTTAGGGGTTAGTGACTAAGCCCTCCTTGGAACCATTTACATCTTATCACCACATAACTTCACTTTATCCATCCTTATTCACCTTTTTATTTCCTTGATTCTAGATACAGGTGCGGCCTCTTTATTGACAATTCTTTTTGTTTCTTTTTCGATCTTTTTCATCTTTCTTTATTTTTCTTTTCTTTTCTTAGGCGCACACCCGGATTTTCATTCTATTCAAAAACCAATCTTCTCCATCATCTTTTTCTTATCATTCACCTCCGTAGTAGCCACCCCCAACTTAGGCTGATTGCCTGCGTTGAGGTGCACAATGTCCAAGGGCGGACCAGGGCCAAAACAGGGTTTACCTCTATAGTAGCCACCCTCAACTTAGGTTGATTGCCTGCGTTGAGGTGCACGATGTCCAAGGAAGGACCAGGGCCAAAATAGGGATTCAAAGTTAAACAGGAATGGTGACAGGTGATTGAAAGAACAAGGTCAATTATGGCTCAAACAGGGATCAAAGGGAGTATTTGCATTTGGACGGTCTTATAGGTTAAGTGGACTGCACACAAAAAGGGCCTGTGATCCTTTCCTAAGCAACCAAACTTCAAACTTAACAAAATAGACCGGGCAAGTTCTAGATGCATGCACAGAGTAAGAATTTATGACAATAATCTCACACGCTCTTGGCACCAAGAAACTACATTGCTACTAACTATCAAACAACCGCTCGGCTTAAACATACTCATTCTACTCATAATCACACAATGGCATACAAGGATCCAGACAGTCAATCGTTTCATCATAAGTACAAAACCAGAAATTTTTTTTAAAGGGGCGCTACTTTGATAAGAAATCTCATGCTTTGCTATAGACACTAAAAAAAATTTAAAACAACAACCTAAACATGCCGGTTCTACTAGATAGCACACCGGAGGGAAAAGAAACACGGCAACAAAAACCCTCGGTGGTGACTTACAGGTTTCCCAACACCCTCAACTTAGACTCATACATTGTCCCCAATGCATATATGCGAAAGCTAAAAACTGTGAGAATAAAGGAATACCTGTGAAGTCGATATGACTTAAATTCCGGAATGAAGTTGGAGACCGCCAGGGTCTCCAAAACAAGAGAACTCGATGGAGTGTGGCGTTCCAGCTTCCTCTTTGGGCTCCATCGCTAGTCGCGACAACTTCTTCGCTCTTTCTTTGCAGATTCTCTTGCGGTGTTTTCATTTTCTAGATTTAATTTCACCGCCTTCCTCTACATGTTTACGCTCTCGCGCCATACTTCTTACAACAGCTAGAGTCTCGACCAAACACTTCTCCTTAAGGTGCACATCCGTAGGAGCTTCCTCAATAGCATTGATGGCCGCGACCACCCTCATGTCACTTGGTTGCTTCATTACTCTGGACACATCGAACTTGACCATTTCATTGTTCAGCCTGAAGGTCAGTTCGTTTTTCTCCATTTCAACCAAGGCTCTTGCTGTGGCTAGCAATGGTCGTCCCAAGATGATTGGAACTTCAAAATCTACTTCGCAATCCAAGATCACAAAGTCCGATGGGAAGATAAGCTTGCCAATCTTTACTAGCACATCAGACAATATCCCTACGGGTCGCTTTACCGACCGATCAGCCATCATCACTCTCATGGACGTTGGTTTAGGAGCTCCCAAACCCAATTTGTTATACACTGCTAGCGGCATCAGATTGATACTAGCACCAAGATCACACATAGCTCTTCCGAAGTTGAGCTTCCCGATAGTACATGGAACAATGAACGCACCTGGATCATCCTTCTTTTCAACTAACGACCTTGAAGAGATAGCGCTGCAGTGATGGAGGTTGTCTTCCGGTTCAAAACTCACCGACCTCTTCTTTGTAATCAAGTCCTTCATGAACTTGGCTTAACCGGGCATTTGTTCCAGCGCTTCCACCAATGGTATGTTTATTGAAATTTGCTTCAGCATGGTCATGAAGTTCAGGAACTTACCATCGTCAGCTTTCTTCTTCAACCGCTGGGGGAAAGGAGGTGGGTGTCGAAACATCATAGTTGGAAGCTTTTCAGCTTCCTTGTGTTTCTCCGCGGGCTTTGGAGTTTCCTCCTCTACTGCCTTTACCTCATCCGCAATATCACCTTGATTCTGAACTACCGGATGTGATTTCGGTAATATTTTTCCACTTCTTGTGGTGATCGCCATACAGCTAGCGTCATTCCTCGGATGAGTGGTGTCGCTCGGCAAGGTACCCGTTTTCCTTGGGTTTAGAGATGCCGAGATGTGACCCACTTGCTGCTCTAGTTGCTTAATCGCGGTTGAGTGTGACTCCACTACCTGACTCAAAGTTGATAACTCAGTCCTCATCTCCTTCACCCCAGCGTCAGTCGATTCCACCTTCAGTAGCATCTTCGCCATCATGCTCTCTAGCTTGGACGTACCTGTCTCAGTGTTGGCTCTGTCCCGGTTACCAGGTGGTACATACAACCCACATCTATCAGTGTTTGGCTTCCAATTTCCCTGGTCGCGATCTCTATAACCATCTTTCTCATAGTGGTTGTCTCTATGGTAGTTCCGACCTTGGTTTCCCTGGACATTGGCCTGGAAACCCCCCAAGTAATTGGCCTCCTCAGTCTCCATACCTTGGGAACCCACAGCTTGTACCTTCTCTATACTTCCTGACGTCAAGTGCCTTGTAAGGAGATCCAACTGTGTTTTAAGATGCGCCATGTCTTGGTCGCGCTCCTCCTCTTTCCTTCGCTGCTCTACTGACATGCCAACGGTATAGGTGCTAGCTGCAACCTCTGAATCTCGTGTATGCCAGGCCCTGTTGGTTCTGTTGAGCCTGTCCAAAGTAGTTGTGGCCTCAATAAAGGTGAGACCCATGAATGCACCACCTGCTGCGTTGTCTAACGTTGGCTTGGTAGCCGAATTCAGTGCCCGGTAGAACGTTTGCATCAAGAAATTATCGGTCAACTGATGGTTCGGCCATTGGGTTATCTTCTTTTTGAATCGCAACCAAGTCTCGTGCAGTGCTTCGTGCGGTTGCTGCCTGAAGTTGCTAATCTCGTCCCTCAATTGTATCATCCGAGAGGGAGGAAAGAACCTTTCTAGGAAAGCTCCTCTCAACTCTCCCCATGTTGCGATAGAGTCGGGGGTCAGCTCAGTAAACCACAATGCTGCCTCATCAGACAGAGACAATGGAAACAACCTGAGCCTGATCGTTGTCTGACTCACGCCCGGCAGCTCAAACGATTTGCAGATCCCCACGAAATTCATTAAGTGCTGGTTTGGATCATCACCAGCGGCACCACGGAATACACCTCTCAAATTCAGCAACTGAATCATCGTGCTAGTGATATTGAACTTTGCTCCGGGCGGTAGCGGTGGAACAACAATGGCGCCCGTAGTACCAGCTCCATCTAGATCGAGATCCTCATCATTCCGTGCGATATCATCCAGCAGACCACCAGCATTCAGATTTTGTTGGGCCTGCAGTTCTGCAGCGAGCCTTGCTGCCTCTAGTTGTGCAGCCATATTCCGCCTCAATGTTCTCGCAAGTTCGGGGTCGTAAGGTAAAATTTGTTCCCCCGAACCTCGGGTACTTGGCATGCACAACCTGTACCCTGTCCAAAAACAAAAACAACAAACAAAAATAAAAGCAGGAAATTATGACTAAAAGTCAACTAAACACACCAGACTTAATCAAAAACCGTATTCCCCGGCAACGGCGCCACTTTTTTGATAACGCTCAAACTACACCTCAAATTAATGAAGCGTAAGCGATCGTTGTCAAGTAAAGAACCCAAACAGAGGTTGGGGTCGAATCCCACAGAGAATAAGGTGAAGATTAAGACTTTAGTGAAGTAGATGACTAGTGATCAATTGTTTCCGATAAATAAAAAGGGGGGGGGGTTTTGTGAACAAATCGTAAACAAAAGCAACAATAATGTAAGCGAATAATCAATAGGAGAGAATGAACTAGGGATGAGTTCACCATGGCGTTGTAACAATGTCGATTCTAGGCTTAACCGGGTTCTTTCTATATGCGTGTCACGATGTGATTGCGTCATTTGTATCGTCTAAACGTCTCTCGACCAAATAAACAAATTTCCTTTTCTATTCTCTCGACCTCGAAAAGATGTGCTTTTTAGCTTTCAATCCTAACATCAAGTAGTTTAATCCAGTTACGGCATTAATCATTAGACGAGAGTTAGTAGTCTCGAATCCTTGTTGTTAATCAAGTTTTCCCGGTTTTAATCTCTTTACTCAAGCAAATTAAACCTAGGCATGTTCTAATGTTTGCAACCACTAGAAAACGTGACATAAAGTATGATTAACAACGTGACTACATGTAAATTGAACCCGTCGCTATCCGGAATCTATATCGCTACTTTAGCCATGGCTCCCACAACCCTAGTTGCAGGAGTTTTAGTTACTCATGCTCGATAAATAAGAGAAAATAGTTGTATTCATAATAAAAGGAAGAAAAGTCTTACAATGTAATGAAAACAATCAATCTTCCAATATCCAAGAACAAGAACACCAAGAACTCACGAACGAATCAAGACACGAATTCAAGACAATGAACCGTGTTGTTTCGCTCAAAAACCAACCAAAAACGTGTTTAAACTAATGGGGGAATAATCAATAACATAAACCTAACATAGGGTATTTATAGGAGCCAAAGAAACCAAATCCAAAACGGGCTAGGAATTCCCAAAACGCGGGTCGCCGCCTGAAGCTACTGCCTAAGCGTGACGGCCAGGCTTGACGGACCGTCAGGGCAGTGACGGACCGTCGCCTGGGCCGTCACTGCTTGGCAGCAACACTGCCTCAAGTTGACGGTCCCAGTGACGGACCGTCACACTTGTGACGGACCGTCACTCAGGCCGTCACTCTTAGGCAGAATGTTGTTTTTCGCGTATTTTCTTCCGTTTCCGTGTTTGTTTCCATTTCCTACAAATACAACATAAAAACATCAAAAACAACAATGGTTGCTTGAAAACGTACGATTGTTCTTAGTAAAAAGGAAATCAAAAGTGACGTAAATTAGCGTCACATCAACACCCTCAACTTAAAACTTTCGCTTGTCCTCAAGCAACCTAACATAAAACAATAATACGACTCAACTAAGAACACGAACTCATGTCTATAGCACTTCATGGTCAATCTAAACTTATTCAATTAAATCAGGCTCCCTCGTAGCACACGTATGTATGAAACACTAACTTGCAAGGATCCAAACATGTCATTCCGATATGATAGAATATTATGCATACACATACGCAGCTATCCTAACAATCAATAGACAATATAGACATCTTGGTGCCCTCACCACAAAGAAATCCCAAACACAAGATTTGGGACTAGGTAAGCGCTCACACTCACAACGATTTCAAACAATGCACATGCGATACCATAGGCTTGCCCTTACTGTTCTATTTCGGTTCTTCAGAAAGCTACTCAGGATCACTACAGGACTTGTTTAGGCTTGTAATGAGGCTTCGGGTGCAGGTATGATACATTTAGGGGTTAGTGACTAAGCCCTCCTTGGAACCATTTACATCTTATCACCACATAACTTCACTTTATCCATCCTTATTCACCTTTTTATTTCCTTGATTCTAGATACAGGTGCGGCCTCTTTATTGACAATTCTTTTTGTTTCTTTTTCGATCTTTTTCATCTTTCTTTATTTTTCTTTTCTTTTCTTAGGCGCACACCCGGATTTTCATTCTATTCAAAAACCAATCTTCTCCAACATCTTTTTCTTATCATTCACCTCCGTAGTAGCCACCCCCAACTTAGGCTGATTGCCTGCGTTGAGGTGCACAATGTCCAAGGGCGGACCAGGGCCAAAACAGGGTTTACCTCTATAGTAGCCACCCTCAACTTAGGCTGATTGCCTGAGTTGAGGTGCACGATGTCCAAGGAAGGACCAGGGCCAAAATAGGGATTCAAAGTTAAACAGGAATGGTGACAGGTGATTGAAAGAACAAGGTCAATTATGGCTCAAACAGGGATCAAAGGGAGTATTTGCATTTGGACGGTCTTATAGGTTACGTGGACTGCACACAAAAAGGGCTTGTGATCCTTTCCTAAGCAACCAAACTTCAAACTTAACAAAATAGACCGGGCAAGTTCTAGATGCATGCACAGAGTAAGAATTTATGACAATAATCTCACATGCTCTTGGCACCAAGAAACTACATTGCTACTAACTATCAAACAACCGCTCGGCTTAAACATACTCATTCTACTCATAATCACACAATGGCATACAAGGATCCAGACAGTCAATCGTTTCATCATAAGTACAATACCAGAATTTTTTTTTAAAGGGGCGCTACTTTGATAAGAAATCTCATGCTTTGCTATAGACACTAAAAAAAATTTAAAACAACAACCTAAACATGCCGGTTCTACTAGATAGCACACCGGAGGGAAAAGAAACACGACAACAAAAACCCTCGGTGGTGACTCACAGGTTTCCCCACACCCTCAACTTAGACTCCTGCATTGTCCCCAATGCATACATACGAAAACTAAAAACTGTGAGAATTAGGAATACCTGTGAAGTCGATATGACTCAGATTCTGGAATGATGTTGGAGACCGCCAGGGTCTCCAAAACAGGAGAACTCGATGGAGTGTGGCGTTCCAGCTTCCTCTTTGGGCTCCATCGCTAGTCGCGACAACTTCTTCGCTCTTTCTTTGCAGATTCTCTTGCGGTGTTTTTGTTTTCTAGATTTAATTTCACCGCCTTCCTCTACATGTTTACGCTCTCGCACCATACTTCTTACAACAGCTAGAGTCTCGACCAAACACTTCTCCTCAAGATACACATCCGCAGGGACTTCCTCAATAGCATTGATGACCGCGACCACCCTCATGTCACTTGGTTGCTTCATTACTCTGGACACATCGAACTTGACCATTTCATTGTTCAGCCTGAAGGTCAGTTCATTTTTCTCCATGTCAACCAAGGCTCTTGCTGTGGCTAGCAATGGTCATCCCAAGATGATGGGAACTTCGAAATCTACTTCGCAATCCAAGATCACAAAGTCAGCTGGGAAGATAAGCTTGCCAATCTTTACTAGCACATCAGACAATATCCCTACGGGTCGCTTTACCGACCGATCAGCCATCATCACTCTCATGGACGTTGGTTTAGGAGCTCCCAAACCCAATTTGTTATACACTGCTAGCGGCATCAGATTGATACTAGCACAAAGATCACACATAGCTCTTCCGAAGTTGAGCTTCCCGATAGTACATGGAACAGTGAACGCACCTGGATCATCCTTCTTTTCAACTAACGACCTTGAAGAGATAGCGCTGCAGTGATGGAGGTTGTCTTCCGGTTCAAAACTCACCGACCTCTTCTTTGTAATCAAGTCCTTCATGAACTTGGCATAACCGGGCATTTGTTCCAGCGCTTCCACCAATGGTATGTTTATTGAAATTTGCTTCAGCATGGTCATGAAGTTCAGGAACTTACCATAGTCAGCTTTCTTCTTCAACCGCTGGGGGAAAGGAGGTGGGTGTCAAAACATCATAGTTGGAAGCTTTTCAGCTTCCTTGTGTTTCTCCGCGGGCTTTGGAGTTTCCTCCTCTACTGCCTCTACCTCATCCGCAACATCACCTTGATTCTGAACTACCGGATGTGATTCCGGTAATATTTTTCCACTTCTTGTGGTGATCGCCATACAGCTAGCGTCATTCCTCGGATGAGTCGTGTCACTCGGCAAGGTACCTGTCTTCCTTTGGTTTAAAGATGCCGAGATCTGACCCACTTGCTGCTCCAATTGCTTGATTGCGGTGGAATGTGACTCTACTACCTGACTCAACGTTGATAACTCAGTCCTCATCTCCTTTACCCCAGAGTCAGTCGATTCCACCTTCAGCAGCATCTTTGCCATCATGCTCTCCAGCTTGGAAGTCCCTGCCTCATTGCCAGCTTTGTCCCGATTACCAGGTGGTACATACAACCCATCTCTATCGGTGTTATTCCTCCAACTACCTTGATCGCGATCTCTGTAACCATCTTTCTCATAGTGGTTGTCTCTCTGGTAGTTCCGACCTTGGTTTCCCTGGCCATTGGCCTGGAAACCCCCCAAGTAATTTGCCTCCTCAGTCTCCATACCTTGGGAACCCACAGCTTGCACCTTCTCCATACCTCCTGAGCACAAGTGCTTTGTCAGGAGATCCAACTGTGTTTTCAGATGCGCCATGTCTTGGTCGCGCTCCTCCTCTTTCCTACGCTGCTCTGCTGACATACCAACGGTATAGGTGCTAGCTGCAACCTTTGAATCTCGTGTGTGCCAGGCCCTGTTGGTTTTGGTGAGCCTGTCCAAAGTAGTTGTGGCCTCAACAAAGGTGAGACCCATGAATGCACCACCTGCTGCGTTGTCTAACGTCGGCTTGGTAGCCGAATTCAGTGCCCGGTAGAACGTTTGCATCAAGAAGTTATCGGTCAACTGATGGTTCGGGCATTGTGTTATCTTTTTTTTGAATCGCAACCAAGTCTCGTGCAGTGCTTCGTGCGGTTGCTGCCTGAAGTTGCTAATCTCGTCCCTCAACTGTATCATCCGAGAGGGAGGAAAGAACCTTTCTAGGAAAGCTCCTCTCAACTCTCCCCAAGTTGCGATAGAGTCGGGGGTCAGCTCTGTCAACCACAACGCTGCCTCATCAGACAGAGACAACGGAAACAACCTGATCCTGATTGCTGTCTGACTCACGCCCGGCAGTTCGAACGACTTGCATATGCCCACGAAATTCATTAGGTGCTGGTTTGGATCATCACCAGCGGCACCACGGAACACTCCTCTCAAGTTCAACAGCTGGATCATCGTGCTAGTGATGTTGAACTTGGCTCCGGGCGCTAGCGGTGGAAGAGCAATTGCGCCCGTAGCGCCAACTTCATCTAAATCGAGATCCTCATCATTCCGTGCGACATCATCCTGCAGACCACCAGCATTCAGATTTTGTTGGGCCTGTAGTTCTGCAGCGATCCTCGCTGCCTCTAGTTGTGCGGCCATATTCCGCCTCAATGTTCTAGCAAGCTCGGGGTCGTAAGGTAAAATTTGTTCCCCCGAACCTCGGGTACTTGGCATGCACAACCTGTACCCTGTCCAAAAACAAAAACAACAAACAAAAATAAAAGCAGGAAATTATGACTAAAAGTCAACTAAACACACCAGACTTAATCAAAAACCGTATTCCCCGGCAAGCTTTCTTTTTTGATAACGCTAAAACTACACCTCAAATTAATGAAGCGTAAGCGATCGTTGTCAAGTAAAGAACCCAAACAGAGGTTGGGGTCGAATCCCACAGAGAATAAGGTGAAGATTAAGACTTTAGTGAAGTAGATGACTAGTGATCAATTGTTTCCGATAAATAAAAAGGGGGGGGGGGGGTTTGTGAACAAATCGTAAACAAAAGCAACAATAATGTAAGCGAATAATCAATAGGAGAGAATGAACTAGGGATGAGTTCACCATGGCGTTGTAACAATGTCGATTCTAGGCTTAACCGGGTTCTTTCTATATGCGTGTCACGATGTGATTGCGTCATTTGTATCGTCTAAACGTCTCTCGACAAAATAATCAAATTTCCTTTTCTATTCTCTCGACCTCGAAAATATGTGCTTTTTATCTTTCAATCCTAACATCAAGTAGTTTAATCCAATTACGGCATTAATCATTAGACGAGAGTTAGTAATCTCGAATCCTTGTTGTTAATCAAGTTTTCCCGGTTTTAATCTCTTTACTCAAGCAAATTAAACCTAGGCATGTTCTAATGTTTGCAACCACTAGAAAACGTGACATAAAGTATGATTAACAACGTGACTACATGTAAATTGAACCCAACGCTACCCGGAAATCTAAATCGCTACGTTTGCCATGGCTCCCACAACCCTAATTGCGGGAGTTTTAGTTACTCATGCTCGATAAATAAGAGAAAATAGTTGTATTCATAATAAAAGGAAGAAAAGTCTTACAATGTAATGAAAACAATCAATCTTCCAATATCCAAGAACAAGAACACCAAGAACTCACGAACGAATCAAGACACGAATTCAAGACAATGAACCGTGTTGTTTCGCTCAAAAACCAACCAAAAACGTGTTTAAACTAATGAGGGAATAATCAATAACATAAACCTAACATAGGGTATTTATAGGAGACAAAGAAACCAAATCCAAAACGGGCTAGGAATTCCCAAAACGCGGGTCGCCGCCTGAAGCTACTGCCTAAGCGTGACGGCCAGGCTTGACGGACCGTCAGGGCAGTGACGGACCGTCGCCTGGGCCGTCACTGCTTGGCAGCAACACTGCCTCAAGTTGACGGTCCCAGTGACGGACCGTCACACTTGTGACGGGCCGTCACTCAAGCCGTCACTCTTAGGCAGAATGTTATTTTTCGCGTATTTTCTTCCGTTTCCGTGTTTGTTTCCATTTCCTACAAATACAACATAAAAACATCAAAAACAACAATGGTTGCTTGAAAACGTACGATTGTTCTTAGTAAAAAGGAGTCAAAAGTGCCGTAAATTAGCGGCACATCAACACCCTCAACTTAAAACGTTCGCTTGTCCTCAAGCAACATAACATAAAACAATAAAACGACTCAACTAAGAACACGAACTCACGTCTCTAGCAACTCATGGTTATTCCACATCTTAATCCATTAAATCAAGCTCCCTCGTAGCACACGAATGTATGAAACACTAACTTGCAAGGATCCAAATATGTCATTCCGATATGATAGAACATTCTACATACACACGCGCAGCTATCCTAACAATCAATAGACAATATAGACATCTTGGTGCCCTCACCACAAAGAAATCCCACACACAAGATTTGGGACTAGGTAAGCGCTCACACTCACAACGATTTCAAACAATGCACATGCGATACCATAGGCTTGCCCTTACTATTCTATTTCGGTTCTTTAGTAAGCTACTCAGGATCACTACAGGACTTGTTTAGGCTTGTAATGAGGCTTCGGGTGCAGGTAGGATACATTTAGGGGTTAGTGACTAAGCCCTCCTTGGAATCATTTACATCTTATCACCA
>QJPP01005789.1:0-33759 GCA_003996215.1 Jaltomata sinuosa
CTGAGTTTGTCTCATGGAGAAATTAGCCATCTCAAGAGTCATCCTCTCTAGCATAAACTTAATCTCTGTAATGTTACTAGCCCTGATAATACCAACACAGTTTCAGACTATGCTCTGATACCAAATAATGCAAATCCAATGAAACATAGTCTGCAAATGAACAGTAATCAATGGAACAATGCTAAACAGTAAAAGTAAAAAATCAGAGAATCAGAGAGTAGAGAAGAAGGAAAAAAGAGAGTAGGAAGCTAAGCTGGATTACATCCAATAGATATATGATATTAAAGATGATCTCATAACATTTGCACTAGTACAATTTATAGGACCACAAACCTAGCTGACTCACATACAATATGCTTGTTAATGTAGTTCCTTCTTCTAACTGCCTCTGATAGGACTAAGCTATCTCACACAATGGAAATACTACAACTATGTGTAATTTTCACGACCCGATTTCAATATTTTCGTCCATACTTGCTATATTTGCTATCATTTCTGTATAAGTTTCACTTATTTCCGAACTCTGTTCTGTCTGGTTATCGTTTACCTCATTTCTACTTAATTCTTCTTCTTCAATCGGTTCTTTTATTTATAGTTTTTCTTTGAATTTTTCTATTTCAATTTTCAATTTTGCTTCAATTTCCTTTTCTTTTTGTTTTACCGTATATAATTCTTTTAACTTAGCTAATTCCTTTTCTAAGTCTATTATCCTGTCATTCTTTACTTCCCCCCAAAATTGCAAAATTGGTATCAGAGCTATAGATGATTTGAAACATACTAAAAAGAAGATAAGAAAATTGAAAAGAAAATTAAAGAATTTATATCCGGAATATAAACAACTTAGTATTACAAAAACTGATAACGATAAATTAAATAAGTTAATACATACTATATCTAAAATAAAATATAAATATATTCAATACTTAAAGAAATAATGACTGATAAAGATAACGAATATAGACAAAATCTTAATAAAATAATTATAGCAAAAAGACAAGAATTGAGACATAGGCAATATAGACTTAATAATAATATATTTGCAGGAACTTGTAAAAAATCTATCGCAGCACAAAGAAAAACTATATTTTACCTACAACTACAAATAGACAGCTTAGAATATAAACTACAACATAACTTATAAATGAATAAAGAAGAATTTGCTATAGACGAAAAAACATATGAAAATCACGAAGGATTAAAAATAAAGATCATATTTTCAAATCTAGGAAGACGATATAAGAAAATAGGAGATAATTTAAGCATAATGTTAGAAAAAGAATCCTTAAGATTAGAAGATAGCTTAACGGCAATGGTAAGACTTGCTAGAGAAAATGAAGAAATAGACCAAAAAAATGAGATAACTATCATTAAACAACAGGCAAAACAAGAAATACAACAAATTGAAGAAGTAAAGAATGACAGGATAATAGACTTAGAAAAGGAATTAGCTAAGTTAAAAGAATTATATACGGTAAAACAAAAAGAAAAGGAAATTGAAGCAAAATTGAAAACTGAAATAGAAAAATTCAAAGAAAAACTACAAATAGAAGAACCGATTGAAGAAGAAGAATTAAGTATAAATGAGGTAAACGATAATCAGACAGACTAGAGTTCGGAAATTCGGAAATAAGTGAAACCTATACAGAAATGATAGCAAATATAGCAAGTATGGACGAAAATATTGAAATAAATGCAGGAGATATTGAAAAAGAAAAAGAACAAGAAGCTAGTACATCAGGAGTTAAAGACCCAAAAATATTAAATTCGACATACTATACAGTAAGTTATGAGCAATATGACAGGCAAGACAGTATATGGAATAAAAGATTAAATAAAAAATGGACTCCAAAACCAACCAATCAGAATAGTAATTTCTTAGATTTAGATTGTGTAACGGACATGAATAAAGCAATTCAACTATGGATAGGATATATAGCAAAACAGTTAATAGACAATAAAATAAGCCTGACAGAAGTACCAGGATATATAACGAACACTCTTAGGAACAGTAAAATTATGGTTACACAACTTATCAGAAGAAGGTATAAATGCATTAAGAAGTAGTAAAACTATAGACGGTAAAACAACAACCACAGCTATGGATATTCTAAATAAATATGAAATAGCAATACAAAATGAATTTAGCAGCACAACCACAAAAACAGAAGAACAAAATAGAGATAAACAATTAAACAGAAATTTAATGTTAAAATTAGCAATATGTAATAAGTGTTACATAGATGAATATACATGTGTATTTAGAGAATATTATTATAAAGGAACATATACGACAGAAGAAGCAAAAGAAGTAAGAAGACTATATTTTACAAAATTACCAGAACCATTTAGTTCAAAAATAATAAAATATTGGAACGAAGCAGGCTTACAAGATACTCTAGGAGCAAGGATAAGATTTTTACAAAAATGGTATTCAGATATATGTGAGAAATATAGGGAAGAAATAAAAATGGAAAAATCCATAATAAAAAATCTATCATGTTGTAAGGATAAAGTAGCACCCCAATTCGGATGTAAAGATAATTACTATAGAAAGAATAGAAAACGAGGGAAATTTAAAAGATATAAATCCCAATATAAATACAAAAGGCCTAGACGAAAGTATTATGTAAAAAATTTTAACAATAAAAGATCATTTAAACCAAAAAAGAAAATAACTGAATGTACATGCTATAATTGTGGAAAATTAGGACATTTAGCTAGAGATTGTAAACTACCTAAAAATCCTAAGAAAAAGCAAATAGCAGAAATAATAATAAATAATGAAGAATATATGCAATTAGAATATCTAGATTATGAACTAGACAGTGACGATAGCATATATGAATTATCTGAAAATGAATTGAATAAAGAATTAGAAAAAGAAGAATTAGACGATAATGTCTGAAAAGACGTACAGATAATAGATAAAGAAGAACATATAAATGAAGAATCCGCAGAACAGAAAGTTATATTTGATGTAAATATATTTGAACAGATAAAAGGAAAAGAATTAGATTTAAGTGTAGAAAAAATATTCAAAATACCAATGCTAAAAAATATATTTAAACGACAGAGAGAAGAATATTATGTGGTAAGTCAGAAAGAACATATAATAGACTGTAAATATACCAAAGGAAAAGCAAAAATACCTATAATAAATAAGAGAATAATAAATAAAGAAATACAAGCAATACAGGCTAAAGAACCAATAAAATATGTACATCTAGGAGGAACAGAAATATTAATAAAAGCATGTTTTAGAGAAGATATAGATACACCTATAGAAATATATTTAGCAGATGATAGAATAATTGAACCTATAGAAAAAAGCATAAAAAGTGCAGTAAAAGGAAATTTAATATACCAAAAATTTAAATTCATAATAAGTGTCAACTATTCAGTAGCAATAAATGACAGGAATATAGATAAATCATTAGTACTATATTGGAAAATGACAGGAATAGAACTAGCCCCAGGCAGTAAAATATTTACAGCAAGATGTAAAAATTTATATGTCTTAACAACAAAACATAAAATAACAGCAAAAAACAAAATTAATAGGATGAAAATAGAAAATCCATTTGAACAAATTGTCACAGTAGTAGATAACAATGATTATAGCTATAAGGAAATTGACATAGAAGAAGATCTAGAAATAGTAAGCGATAGGATAAGCACATCTAGAAGAAAAAGTCATAGTGAAACACCCCAATCATCAGGAAATTCAGTAAAAATAAAAGAAATAGAGCCATACCACTATTATATAACTGGAATGTTAGAACAAAGAAAATTTATTATAACAATAAACACAGGTCAGGAAGAGAATTATATAACAAGAGAATTAGTAACAGAAGAAGAAATAAATTCTACAGAACACTTAGAATTTACAGCATTAAGAGAAACAGTAGAAAAAGAATTACTCATTGGCGGAATACCAATGGTAATAAATTTTAAAATATATCACGGAGATAAAAATATTATATTAGGAATAAAATGGTTAGAAGACATGAAACCATACAATTTAGAAAACACCCAGTTAACCGTTACATGTAAAAATAAGAAAGTCATAATAAAACGAACAATATGAAATAAAAATGAAAATATATATACTTGCCAAAATAATAGTAGAAAATTACTACAATAGATATTATACCCCGATGATAGATACAGGAGCAGAAGCTAATATGTGTAAACATAATTGTCTACCAGATGAAAAATGGGAAAAATTAACCACACCAATAGTAGTAACAGGATTTAATAATGAAGGGAGCATGATAAATCATAAAGCAACAACAACAACATACCCAGTGTATTCCCACAACGTGGGGTCTGGGGAGGGTAGAGTGTACGCAGTCCCTACCACTACCTCAGAGGTGAGGTAGAGAGGCTGTTTCCGATAGACCCCTGGCTCAAGACAAAAATAGTCTAAGAATAGGCTAAAAAGGACGTAACAAAGATACAGGATACAAAAACATGATAAAACTACAAGAGACGATAGGAAGTAATATGTAGTAACAAACAACAAACAACAGACAGAAGCAGAACACTGCCACAAAATACTACTACGAGGAATCCAAGCACAAAAAACTATAAGCGAGCACTACGATTACTAGTCAGGACAACAAGGAAACACACTCCTACCTACTAGCCTACCCACACTTCTACCTACTACTCTTCTACCCTAATCCGCGTCCTCCACACCTTCCTATCTAGGGTCATGTCCTCGGTAAGCTGTAACTGCGCCATGTCCTGTCGAATCACCTCTCCCTAATACTTTTTCGGTCTACCTCGTCCTCTCCGGTATCTATCCATAGCCAACCTCTCACACCTCCGCACTGGAGCATCCGTGCCTCTCCTCCTTACATGTCCGAACCATCTCAACCTCGCTTCCCGTATCTTATCTTCCACCGATGCCACACCCACCTTATCTCGGATATCCTCATTCCTAATCCTATCTCTCCTAGTAAACCCGCACATCCATCGCAACATCCTCATCTCCGCCACCTTCATCTTTTGAATATGGGAGTTCTTTACTGGCCAACACTCTACTCCATACAACAAAGCTGGTCGAACCACCACTCTGTAGAATTTGCCTTTAAGTTTAGTAGGCACCTTCTTATCACACAAGACTCCAGATGCGAGCCTCCATTTCATCCACCCAACACCAATACGGTGAGTGACATCCTCATCGATCTCTCCATTTTCCTGGATAATAGACCCAAGATACTTGAAACTCCCTTTCTTTTGGATGACCTGTGTATCCAGCTTCACTTCTACGTCATCATCCTGAGTCGCCTCACTGAACTTGCACTCCATATATTCAGTCTTGGTCCTGCTCAGCCTAAACCCCTTAGACTCGAGGGTCTGTCTCCAAACCTCCAACTTAGCATTAACTCCTCCGCGAGTTTCGTCAACCAAAACTACATCATCCGCAAATAACATGCAGAATGGCACCTCACCTTGTATTTGCCGCGTCAATACATCCATTACCAAGGCAAATAGAAAAGGGCTAAGGGTCGATCCCTGGTGCAACCCCATTAACACGGGAAAGTGCTCCGAATCTCCTCCCACAGTTCTAACGCGAGTCTTGGCCCCCTCATACATGTCCTTAATCAATCTGGTGTACGCCACGGGTACACCTCGAGCCTCCAAGCACCTCCAAAGGACCTCCCTAGGGACTTTATCATACGCTTTTTCTAAATCGATGAACACCATGTGCAAGTCCTTTTTCCTTTCCCTGTACTGCTCCACCAGTCTTCTGAGGAGATGAATAGCTTCTGTAGTCGAGCGTCCTGGCATAAAGCCGAACTGGTTCTCAGAAATAGGCACGATCTGTCTCAACCTCAACTCCACCACCCTCTCCCAGACCTTCATAGTGTGGCTTAGCAATTTGATACCCCTATAGTTGTTGCAACTCTGAATATCGCCCTTGTTCTTGTACAAAGGAATCATCGTGCTCCATCTCCAAGCTTCAGGCATCTTTGCCATTCTGAAAATACCCTCAAACAACTCGGTTAGCCACTTCACACCTGTCTCCCCCGAGCTCTTCCAAAAATCAACGGGAATCTCATCTGTCCCCGTCGCCCTACCCCTACGCATCTTACGAATCGCAACCTTAACCTCCTCAACCCTTATACGGCTACAACAATCATAGTCACTACGCCTCTCTGAGTGTGCCAAATCTCCCAGCACAAAGCTTTTGTCCCCCTCTTCATTCAAGAGTTCATGGAAGTAAGACTGCCATCTCTTTCTAATGAGTACCTCATCTACTAGTATTTTTCCATATTCGTCCTTGATGCACTTCACTTGATCAAGGTCCTGAGTCCTCCTGTCTCTAGCCTATGCTAACCTGTATAACTTCTTATCCCCACCTTTATCCTCTAAAGCCGCGTATAAGCTCTCAAAGGCTGCCGTTTTAGGTGCCGTTACCGCTAACTTAGCCTCCTTCCTAGCTATCTTATACACCTCCCTATTCCTTCGCTTCTCCTCCTCATCCTTACTCTCTACCAACTTCGCATATGCCCCCTTTTTTGCCTCCACCTTTCCTTTTACTTCTCCATTCCACCACCAGTCCCCTCGATGCTTGCCAGCATGACTTCTCGAGACGCCCAATACCTCTCTAGCCGTCTCCCTTATGCAACTAGCAGTCGTATCCCACATATTATCCACATCCCCACTACTCCCCTAAGCCCCCCTAGTCATCAACTTCTCCCCTATTTCCAGTGCACTGGCCATAGTCAGGCTACCCCATCTAATCCTAGACCGGTCATCCACAATCCGCTTCTTTTTCTCCTTCTTGATCTCTAAATCCATCACTAAGAGTCTATGTTGGGTCGAAAGATTCTCACTTGGGATAACCTTACAGTCTTTACAAAGACCTCTATCACCCGTCCTAAGGAGCAAAAAGTCTATCTGAGTCTTGGCCACCGAACTACGGAAGGTAACCAAGTGCTCCTCCTTCTTCGGGAAACTAGAATTAGCTACTCTCAACCCAAAGGCTCTAGCGAAATCCAAGAGTGCGGCTCCCTCTTCATTCCTATCCCCGAAACCAAAGCCTCCATGCACGTCGTCATAACCCCTCGAAGATACCCCGATGTGCCCATTGAAATCCCCTCCAATGAAAAGCTTCTCAGTATCCGGCAAACCTCCCACTACCTCGTCCAAAACCTCCCAAAAGCGTTTCTTCTCCCCCTCATCCAAGCCCGCTTGTGGTGCGTACGCACTAATAATGTTCAAAGTAGACCCTCCAAGGACTAACTTAATTGACATCAACCTATCGTTGACCCTCCTAACCTCCACCACTTGTTCTCTCAACTCCTCATCCACTAGGATACCTACCCCATTCCTATTCCTCACACCTCCTGAGTACCACAACTTATACCCGTCTACCTCTCGCGCCTTAGTGCCTACCCATTTAGTCTCCTGGACACACGCTATGCTAATCCTCCTCTTCCTTAGGACCTTCACTAGCTCTATGGACTTTTCGTATAAAGTCCCTATGTTCCAAGACCCTATTCTCAACCTAGATGTTTCCTTAACCCCCTTACCTCTCCTTCCCCTTGTCCCCGCCCCGACCCCACCCCCGACCCTGCCCCCAAACCCGAGTGCGACCGATGGCATGACCCTACTCGACCATCATCCACCAAAGCCACTAAATCGTGCGCTATAATCAAGGATAAACCAACTCCACCAACTTCCTTATACTAAACAATTATATCACAAGAAAAACAAAATAAGGTACAAGAGGCAAGAACTACACTACCCAACACGATATAGAGCCAATAATTTGCTTCCAGAATACAATACACGTCAAAGCCAATATAAAATGTAAAAAAACTAGACAGCGAGTGTTAAAGCAATGGCAGAAATGTCAACCTAAATAGGCTATCAAGAATGCGATAAAAAAAAGTCCAAGAAAATGTGAACTACTGAGGACGAAAATAAAGCCTAGGGATAGAAGTCACCGGGGTCAAGCTGTGAGCAGAGAAGGACGGTCTGCTTGCTAAAGTGGTTTGATTCCGGCAAGATGAAGTGTCGAAATTGGTCGTCGGAATCTTGTTTTTTGCCGGAATCTGGTTGGTCGCCGGAATTTATGCTAGATCTGACTCGGGAAAGGAACCTGCAAAAAGAAGAAATCGAGACAAAAGAAAAAGAAAAGAAAACAAAGAAAGGAGAACGTCGCCGGTAACGATGGCGGCAACCGGCGGGAAGTCGGCAGCGGCGGCGGCGGCGTTCGTCAGAGCCTCGATGGTACAGATCTGGTGTTTGTTTGTCGGAGCTTAGAGCTTCGATGGGTTCGTCGTTGCTGCGGCGAACAACGGCGTTGAGTAGCGGCGGCCGGCGGCAGCAAAGGGCAGAGCAAGAGTGTTTCTCCGGGAAGCAAACAGATCTAGTTCTCCGGGAAGCAAACAGCGGTGTGGCGTGCCGAGATAACAATAGAGGGTCAGAAACGAAATGAGTAACCCTCCTATAAGAACCAATCTACTCTCTGCCGGAATCAAAAGTATACCCCAAAAAAGGCTGCCATAAATCATAAAGCAAGAAACATAAAATTACAAATATGGGATAAGATATTAACCATAGAAGAAATATATAGTTATGAATTCACAAACAAAGATATACTTTTAGGAATGCCGTTTCTAGAAAAACTATATCCACATATAATAACAACAACACACTGGTGGTTTACTACACCATGTAAACACAAAGTAGGAGCTAAAAGAGTATATAATAAAAATAGAAAACCTACCCCATGGATAAAAGGAAGTGAGAAAATTACCCAGAAATTAGAAAATATTAAAACAAATGAGCATAAAATAGAGCTAATCATATTTTCCATAGATAAACTAAAAATCATCCAAGACCAATTAGAACCGTTATATAGTGAAAATCCCTTAAAAGGATGGGAAAAACATAAAACAAAAGTAAGAATAGAATTAATTGATGAAAATAGTATAATTACTCAAAAACCTCTAAAATATAATTTTGATGATTTAAAAGAATTCAAAATGCACATAAAAGAATTATTAGAAAATAAATATATACAAGAAAGTAATAGCAAACATACAAGCCCAGCATTTATAGTAAATAAGCATAGCGAACAAAAAAGGGGAAAAAGTAGGATGGTTATTGATTATAGAAACTTAAATGCCAAAACTAAAACATACAATTATCCAATACCAAATAAGATATTAAAAATAAGACAAGTCCAAGGATATAATTATTTTAGTAAATTTGATTGCAAATCAGGCTTTTACCACCTTAAGCTAGAAGAAGAATCTAAAAAACTAACAACATTCACAGTACCCCAAGGATTTTATGAATGGAACATATTACCTTTTGGATATAAAAATGCACCAGGAAGATACCAGCATTTCATGAAAAATTACTTCAACCAATTAGAAAATTGCATAGTACATATAGATGATATACTCTTGTATTCAAGAACACAAGATGAACATATAAAATTACTAGAAAAATTTATACATATTGTTACGTATTCAGGAATTAGCTTAAGTAAGAAAAAAGCTGAAATAATGAAAAATCAAATAGAATTCTTAGGAATAGAAATAGATAAAAATGTATAAAAATGCAGCCACACATAGTACAAAAAATAATAAATTCTGATGAACAGATAGATACAAAAAGGAAACTACAGTCGTTTTTAGGATTAGTAAATCAAGTAAGAGAATATATACCAAAATTAGCAGAAAGCCTAAAACCATTACATAGGAAATTAAAGAAAGATGTAGAATATCATTTTGACGGTAAGGACCAGGAACAAATAAGAAAAATAAAATCACTATGCAAGAAATTACCAAAATTATGCTTCCCAGATGAAAATAACAAATTCACCTATATAGTAGAATCCGATGCTAGTGAAATAAGCTATGGAGGAGTACTAAAATACAGGTATGATAAAGAAAAAATAGAACATCATTGTCGATATTATTCAGGCACATTTACAAATTCCGAAATAAAATGGGAAATAAATAGAAAAGAATTATACTCAATATATAAATGTTTATTAGCTTTTGAACCATATATTGTATATAACAAGTTTATTATAAGAACAGATAATACGCAGGTAAAATGGTGGCTAAAAAGGAAAGTACAAGATTCAGTTACAACCAAAGAAATACGGAGACTCGTATTAAATATATTAAACTTTACATTTACAATCGAGGTGATATGTACTAACAAAAATACTATTGCAGATTACATATCAAGACAAAGCTACTCAAACTGAGGAAACTACTATGGAAGAACTACTCAGAGTTATGACTACTCTTTGTAGAGAAGTCGATAATATAAACAAAGAGATACAACTAATCAAAACTAGTCAGCAGCATGACTATAAAAATGCGGAGCTACGTCAATCGAAAGACATAAAACTTCCAGAGATACAAGGTGACGTTGGGAAACACCGAAAAACCCATAACAATTATTTACTTCATACAGCTGCAGGTAGCACCTCATCTACAAAGGAAGAAAAGAGTTATGTCAATACAAACCTGAATAAAATATTTGAAACACTATATGTACCAAAATCTCACAACACCCCATTTATACCACCATAAGTAAATACATATAAAGAAAGCTTGAATCAAGACAAAAAGACATACAACCATATAACCGGAGCATACATAGAAAACATCCATAAACTACAAACCTTCCTAAATAAAAATCCGAGATCCAAAACTACTACTAATCCAACTGAGGACTATATTACCCAGAATTTACAAGGATATAACAAACTAATCGCCTTACCAAAGACAAACGCAAATCTAGTAGCAACTTGCTACAATTATGGACTATTAAATACCGTATATACACAAACAGGAGAAGAAATAGCTACGTTACCAGAATTACATAAAGCCTTTATGCATTATAAAAGAATAACCAAAGGAACATTGTTCTACATAAGAGCTTACTCAGCGCCAGCAGAAATATTATATGACGAGATTAAACCAGTTATACAAGTCATAAAGATAGGGCTAACTAGGGAGATGATTATTCCGGAAAAGATAGAAGCACAAGAGGAGATACCTAAAGTAGCGATACCAGAATTCTACGCAGGGAAAAGAGTCATTGGACTAGCTACAATTCTAAATGAATTAACATCAAATTATTTAAACAAAAATCCAATTTGGAGCTATTATGCACGAGAACAAACTATGATCTACTCAAATTGCCGAGAAGAAAGGACAGCAGACATGGAGGAAATAAGACAATGGGCACTAAGCCTATTAAAACCAGAACAGCAACCTATAACGAGGGCAATTAGAAAAAACTTCATATCAGCAGAGATGATGACTAGATATTGCAAAACAATTAGCCACAAGTATCCAGACCATCAATGTTCTAGATGGCAAGGTGAAGACAATGTAATCCCAGACGTACAACTGGAGTAAAAAGAAGATAGCACGCAGATCCCAAAGGGATAAAAGCAAAGATAGTTGAAAGATATGTAAAGTATTTTGGACGTTTGTAATTATGTAAAGTATTTTGGACGTTTGTAGAGTTGTAAAGTAATTATGTAAAGTATTTTGGACGTTTGTAGAGTTGTAAGGATAAAAATAGTTTAGTGGACCACTAATAAAAAGATGTAATAGTATAGAGACAAGTGTAAAGTTGAGATGTAATAGTATAGAGACAAGTGTAAAGTTAGGTTAGTAGAGTAAGTAAAGGAGGAATAGGACGTGTAAGCATCCTCTTATAAATAGATAGCAATTATGGCAGATAGAGGCAAGACTTTCTACACGGAAAGCAAGCCTCCTTTGTAACAAAAATATTCTCCCAATAATAAGATAAAAATTTCTAGCAATATGGAACAAGAAGATACCGGCAAGGTATATCCATTTACAATTATGCATAGCTAAATCCACTAATTCCTAAATATCATAGCATGATTAAATAAGTTTATATTCGTTATTATCTACTAGAATTATTTGAATCATGTTTTCTAGTTTGTTAACATGAGGAAAAAAGGGAACCCTTCCGAAAATAATGTCCAGGGTCGAAACCAAGGCAAGAAAGCCGTGAGGGTAGTAGACAGAGTGGCACTGTTTAGGAAGAAATTACCTTTGAAAGTACGGTGTTAACAGTGACAGGAGAATATGATTTAAAATAATCTAGTCTATAATAATCGAATATAATGTTATTGTTATGCTATGATATGAGGGAATTAATTGAATTAAATCAAAGCATGAACATGGATATGAATAATATTACCATGACTACTTATTTGCATGATGAAATGATTTATGATTATAAGATATTAATTTTATATGTGCTAAAGGATATAGAAATTATAGAACTAAGAAAACTGATATGGGAAAAAATATTCAACGATTAAGATTTAGAACTAATGAATCAAGAATGGTACGAAATAGAATTGCATGAACTAGACTCAGGATTAGAAAAATTTAATATTAAAGGATTAGAACTAGATTCAGATTAATGATAAATTACGAATACTTACAATACTGGCACGAAACTAATGAAGACATAACCTTGCTAGGAAACCTGATAAAAGAAAATATAGAAATGTATCAAAGAACCCGAAATATAGAATGTCTAGAATATATTCTGGAAAATGTAAAAGAAATAATCAGATTAATTCCACTAAGGGATCATTATTATAAGAAAATAAATGAATAAAAGAAGAGTGGTAGGACCCTCCCCCAAAATTCCCAAAATTGGTATCACATTATTATAAGAAAATAAAAGAAGAGTGGTAGGACTCTCCCCCAAAATTCCCAAAATTGGTATCAGAGCTATGGATGATTTGAAACATATTAAAAAGAAGATAAGAAAATTGAAAAGAAAATTAAAGAATTTATATCCGGAATATAAACATCTTAGTATTACAAAAACTGATAACGATAAATTAAATAAGTTAATACATACTATATCTAAAATAGAATATAAATATATTCAATACTTAAAGAAACAATGACTGATAAAGATAACGAATACAGACAAAATCTTAATAAAATAATTATAGCAAAAAGACAAGAATTGAGACATAGGCAATATAGACTTAATAATAATATATTTGCAGGAACTTGTAAAAAATCTATCGTAGCACAAAGAAAAACTATATTTTACCTACAACTACAAATAGACAGCTTAGAATATAAACTACAACATAACTTATAAATGAATAAAGAAGAATTTGCTATAGACGAAAAAACATATGAAAATCACGAAGGATTAAAAATAAAGATCATATTTTCAAATCTAGGAAGACGATATAAGAAAATAGGAGATAATTTAAGTCTAATGTTAGAAAAAGAATCCTTAAGATTAGAAGATAGCTTAACGGCAATGGTAAGACTTGCTAGAGAAAATGAAGAAATAGACCAAAAAAATGAGATAACTATCATTAAACAACAGGCAAAACAAGAAATACAACAAATTGAAGAAGTAAAGAATGACAGGATAATAGACTTAGAAAAGGAATTAGCTAAGTTAAAAGAATTATATACGGTAAAACAAAAAGAAAAGGAAATTGAAGCAAAATTGAAAACTGAAATAGAAAAATTCAAAGAAATACTACAAATAGAAGAACCGATTGAAGAAGAAGAATTAAGTATAAATGAGGTAAACGATAACTAGACAGAACAGAGTTCGGAAATAAGTGAAACCTATACAGAAATGATAGCAAATATAGCAAGTATGGACGAAAATATTGAAATAAATGCAGGAGATATTGAAAAAGAAAAAGAACAAGAAGCTAGTACATCAGGAGTTAAAGACCCAAAAATATTAAATCCGACATACTATACAGTAAGTTATGAGCAATCTGACAGGCAAGACAGTATATGGAATAAAAGATTAAATAAAAAATGGACTCCAAAACCAACCAATCAGAATAGTAATTTCTTAGATTTAGATTGTGTAACGGACATGAATAAAGCAATTCAACTATGGATAGGATATATAGCAAAACAGTTAATAGACAATAAAATAAGTCTGACAGAAGTACCATGATATATAGAACGAACACTCTTAGGAACAGTAAAATTATGGTTACACAACTTATCAGAAGAAGGTATAAATGCATTAAGAAGTAGTAAAACTATAGACGGTAAAACAACAACCACAGCTATGGATATTCTAAATAAATATAAATAGCAATACGAAATGAATTTAGCAGC
Source organism: Jaltomata sinuosa (assembly GCA_003996215.1). NCBI lineage: Eukaryota > Viridiplantae > Streptophyta > Magnoliopsida > Solanales > Solanaceae > Jaltomata > Jaltomata sinuosa. The sequence continues at coordinate 14,166 of QJPP01005789.1, forward strand.
ACAACCACAGAAACAGAAGAACAAAATAGAGATAAACAATTAAACAGAAATTTAATGTTAAAATTAGCAATATGTAATATGTGTTACATAGATGAATATACATGTGTATTTAGAGAATATTATTATAAAGGAACATATACGACAGAAGAAGCAAAAGAAGTAAGAAGACTATATTTTACAAAATTACCAGAACCATTTAGTTCAAAAATAATAAAAGATTGGAATGAAGCAGGCTTACAAGATACTCTAGGAGCAAGGATAAGATTTTTACAAAAATGGTATTCAGATATATGTGAGAAATATAGGGAAGAAATAAAAATGGAAAAATCCATAATAAAAAATCTATCATGTTGTAAGGATAAAGTAGCACCCCAATTCGGATGTAAAGATAATTACTATAGAAAGAATAGAAAACGAGGGAAATTTAAAAGATATAAATCCCAATATAAATACAAAAGGCCTAGACGAAGGTATTATGTAATCAGATTAATTCCACTAAAGGACCATTATTATAAGAAAATAAATGAATAAAATCAGAGTGGTAGGACCCTCCCCCCAAAATTGCAAAATTGGTGTCAGAGCTATGGATGATTTGAAACATACTAAAAAGAAGATAAGAAAATTGAAAAGAAAATTAAAGAATTTATATCCGGAATATAAACATCTTAGTATTACAAAGACTGATAACGATAAATTAAATAAGTTAATACATACTATATCTAAAATAGAATATAAATATATTCAATACTTAAAGAAACAATGACTGATAAAGATAACGAATACAGACAAAATCTTAATAAAATAATTATAGCAAAAAGACAAGAATTGAGACATAGGCAATATAGACTTAATAATAATATATTTGCAGGAACTTGTAAAAAATCTATCGTAGCACAAAGAAAAACTATATTTTACCATCAACTACAAATAGACAGCTTAGAATATAAACTACAACATAACTTATAAATGAATAAAGAAGAATTTGCTATAGACGAAAAAACATATGAAAATCATGAAGGATTAAAAATAAAAATCATATTTTCAAATCTAGGAAGACGATATAAGAAAATAGGAGATAATTTAAGTCTAATGTTAGAAAAAGAATCCTTAAGATTAGAAGATAGCTTAACGGCAATGGTAAGACTTGCTAGAGAAAATGAAGAAATAGACCGAAAAAATGAGATAACTATCATTAAACAACAGGCAAAACAAGAAATACAACAAATTGAAGAAGTAAAAAATGACAGGATAATAGCCGTAGAAAAAGAATTAGCTAAGTTAAAAGAATTATATACGGCAAAACAAAAAGAAAAAGAAATTGAAGCAAAATTGAAAACTGAAATAGAAAAATTCAAAGAAAAACTACAAATAGAAGAACCAATTGAAGAAGAAGAATTAAGTATAAATGAGGTAAACGATAACCAGACAGAACAGAGTTCGGAAATAAGTGAAACCTATACAGAAATGATAGCAAATATAGCAAGTATGGACGAAAATATTGAAATAAATGCAGGAGATATTGAAAAAGAAAAAGAACAAGAAGCTAGTACATCAGGAGTTAAAGACCCAAAAATATTAAATCCGACATACTATACAGTAAGTTATGAGCAATCTGACAGGCAAGACAGTATATGGAATAAAGATTAAATAAAAAATGGACTCCAAAACCAACCAATCAGAATAGTAATTTCTTAGATTTAGATTGTGTAACGGACATGAATAAAGCAATTCAACTATGGATAGGATATATAGCAAAACAGTTAATAGACAATAAAATAAGTCTGACAGAAGTACCAGGATATATAGAACGAACATCTCTTAGGAACAGTAAAATTATGGTTACACAACTTATCAGAAGAAGGTATAAATGCATTAAGAAGTAGTAAAACTATAGACGGTAAAACAGCAACCACAGCTATGGATATTCTAAATAAATATGAAATAGCAATACGAAAATGAATTTAGCAGCACAACCACAGAAATAGAAGAACAAAATAAAGATAAACAATTAAACAGAAATTTAATGTTAAAATTAGCAATATGTAATATGTGTTACATAGATGAATATACATGTGTATTTAGAGAATATTATTATAAAGGAACATATACGACAGAAGAAGCAAAAGAAGTAAGAAGACTATATTTTACAAAATTACCAGAACCATTTAGTTCAAAAATAATAAAAGATTGGAATGAAGCAGGCTTACAAGATACTCTAGGAGCAAGGATAAGATTTTTACAAAAATGGTATTCAGATATATGTGAGAAATATAGGGAAGAAATAAAAATGGAAAAATCCATAATAAAAAACCTATCATGTTGTAAGGATAAAGTAGCACCCCAATTCGGATGTAAAGATAATTACTATAGAAAGAATAGAAAACGAGGGAAATTTAAAAGATATAAATCCCAATATAAATACAAAAGGCCTAGACGAAGTATTATGTAATCAGATTTTAAAATAAAGGACCATTATTATAAGAAAATAAATGAATAAAAGAGGAGTGGTAGGATCCTCCCCCCAAAATTGCAAAATTGGTATCAGAGTTATGGATGATTTGAAACATACTAAAAAGAAGATAAGAAAATTGAAAAGAAAATTAAAGAATTTATATCCGGAATATAAACAACTTAGTATTACAAAAACTGATAACGATAGATTAAATAAGTTAATACATACTATATCTAAAATATAATATAAATATATTCAGTACTTAAAGAAACAATGACTGATAAAGATAACGAATACAGACAAAATCTTAATAAAATAATTATAGCAAAAAGACAAGAATTGAGACATAGGCAATATAGACTTAATAATAATATATTTGCAGGAACTTGTAAAAAATCTATCGTAGCACAAAGAAAAACTATATTTTACCTACAACTACAAATAGACAGCTTAGAATATAAACTACAACATAACTTATAAATGAATAAAGAAGAATTTGGTATAGACGAAAAAACATATGAAAATCACGAAGGATTAAAAATAAAGATCATATTTTCAAATCTAGGAAGACGATATAAGAAAATAGGAGATAATTTAAGTCTAATGTTAGAAAAAGAATCCTTAAGATTAGAAGATAGCTTAACGGCAATGGTAAGACTTGCTAGAGAAAATGAAGAAATAGACCGAAAAAATGAGATAACTATCATTAAACAACAGGCAAAACAAGAAATACAACAAATTGAAAAAGTAAAGAATGACAGGATAATAGACTTAGAAAAGGAATTAGCTAAGTTAAAAGAATTATATACGGTAAAACAAAAAGAAAAGGAAATTGAAGCAAAATTGAAACTGAAATAGAAAAATTCAAAGAAAAACTACAAATAGAAGAACCGATTGAAGAAGAAGAATTAAGTATAAATGAGGTAAATGATAACCAGACAGAACAGAGTTCGGAAATAAGTGAAACCTATACAGAAATGATAGCAAATATAGCAAGTATGGACGAAAATATTGAAATAAATGCAGGAGATATTGAAAAAGAAAAAGAACAAGAAGCTAGTACATCAGGAGTTAAAGACCCAAAAATATTAAATCCGACATACTATACAGTAAGTTATGAGCAATCTGACAGGCAAGACAGTATATGGAATGAAAGATTAAATAAAAAATGGACTCCAAAACCAACCAATCAGAATAGTAATTTCTTAGATTTAGATTGTGTAACGGACATGAATAAAGCAATTCAACTATGGATAGGATATATAGCAAAACAGTTAATAGACAATAAAATAAGTCTGACAGAAGTACCATGATATATAGAACGAACACTCTTAGGAACAGTAAAATTATGGTTACACAACTTATCAGAAGAAGGTATAAATGCATTAAGAAGTAGTAAAACTATAGACGGTAAAATAGCAACCACAGCTATGGATATTCTAAATAAATATGAAATAGCAATACGAAATGAATTTAGCAGCACAACCACAGAAACAGAAGAACAAAATAGAGATAAACAATTAAACAGAAATTTAATGTTAAAATGAGCAATATGTAATATGTGTTACATAGATGAATATACATGTGTATTTAGAGAATATTATTATAAAGGAACATATACGACAGAAGAAGCAAAAGAAGTAAGAAGACTATATTTTACAAAATTACCAGAACCATTTAGTTCAAAAATAATAAAAGATTGGAACGAAGCAGGCTTACAAGATACTCTAGGAGCAAGGATAAGATTTTTACAAAAATGGTATTCAGATATATGTGAGAAATATAGGGAAGAAATAAAAATAGAAAAATCCATAATAAAAAATCTATCATGTTGTAAGGATAAAGTAGCACCACAATTCAGATGTAAAGATAATTACTATAGAAAGAATAGAAAACGAGGGAAATTTAAAAGATATAAATCCCAATATAAATACAAAAGGCCTAGACGAAGGTATTATGTAATCAGATTAATTCCACTAAAGGACCATTATTATAAGAAAATAAATGAATAAAATCAGAGTGGTAGGACCCTCCCCCCAAAATTGCAAAATTGGTGTCAGAGCTATGGATGATTTGAAACATACTAAAAAGAAGATAAGAAAATTGAAAAGAAAATTAAAGAATTTATATCCGGAATATAAACATCTTAGTATTACAAAGACTGATAACGATAAATTAAATAAGTTAATACATACTATATCTAAAATAGAATATAAATATATTCAATACTTAAAGAAACAATGACTGATAAAGATAACGAATACAGACAAAATCTTAATAAAATAATTATAGCAAAAAGACAAGAATTGAGACATAGGCAATATAGACTTAATAAAAATATATTTGCAGGAACTTGTAAAAAATCTATCGTAGCACAAAGAAAAACTATATTTTACCTACAACTACAAATAGACAGCTTAGAATATAAACTACAACATAACTTATAAATGAATAAAGAAGAATTTGCTATAGACGAAAAAACATATGAAAATCACGAAGGATTAAAAATAAAGATCATATTTTCAAATCTAGGAAGACGATATAAGAAAATAGGAGATAATTTAAGTCTAATGTTAGAAAAAGAATCCTTAAGATTAGAAGATAGCTTAACGGCAATGGTAAGACTTGCTAGAGAAAATGAAGAAATAGACCAAAAAAATGAGATAACTATCATTAAACAACAGGCAAAACAAGAAATACAACAAATTGAAGAAGTAAAGAATGACAGGATAATAGACTTAGAAAAGGAATTAGCTAAGTTAAAAGAATTATATACGGTAAAACAAAAAGAAAAGGAAATTGAAGCAAAATTGAAACTGAAATAGAAAAATTCAAAGAAAAACTACAAATAGAAGAACCGATTGAAGAAGAAGAATTAAGTATAAATGAGGTAAATGATAACCAGACAGAACAGAGTTCGGAAATAAGTGAAACCTATACAGAAATGATAGCAAATATAGCAAGTATGGACGAAAATATTGAAATAAATGCAGGAGATATTGAAAAAGAAAAAGAACAAGAAGCTAGTACATCAGGAGTTAAAGACCCAAAAATATTAAATCCGACATACTATACAGTAAGTTATGAGCAATCTGACAGGCAAGACAGTATATGGAATGAAAGATTAAATAAAAAATGGACTCCAAAACCAACCAATCAGAATAGTAATTTCTTAGATTTAGATTGTGTAACGGACATGAATAAAGCAATTCAACTATGGATAGGATATATAGCAAAACAGTTAATAGACAATAAAATAAGTCTGACAGAAGTACCATGATATATAGAACGAACACTCTTAGGAACAGTAAAATTATGGTTACACAACTTATCAGAAGAAGGTATAAATGCATTAAGAAGTAGTAAAACTATAGACGGTAAAATAGCAACCACAGCTATGGATATTCTAAATAAATATGAAATAGCAATACGAAATGAATTTAGCAGCACAACCACAGAAACAGAAGAACAAAATAGAGATAAACAATTAAACAGAAATTTAATGTTAAAATGAGCAATATGTAATATGTGTTACATAGATGAATATACATGTGTATTTAGATAATATTATTATAAAGGAACATATACGACAGAAGAAGCAAAAGAAGTAAGAAGACTATATTTTACAAAATTACCAGAACCATTTAGTTCAAAAATAATAAAAGATTGGAACGAAGCAGGCTTACAAGATACTCTAGGAGCAAGGATAAGATTTTTACAAAAATGGTATTCAGATATATGTGAGAAATATAGGGAAGAAATAAAAATAGAAAAATCCATAATAAAAAATCTATCATGTTGTAAGGATAAAGTAGTACCACAATTCAGATGTAAAGATAATTACTATAGAAAGAATAGAAAACGAGGGAAATTTAAAAGATATAAATCCCAATATAAATACAAAAGGCCTAGACGAAGGTATTATGTAAAAAAATTTAACAATAAAAGATCATTTAAACTAAAAAAGAAAATAACTGAATATACATGCTATAATTGTGGAAAATTAGGACATTTAGCTAGAGATTGTAAACTACCTAAAAATCCTAAGAAAAAGCAAATAGCAGAAATAATAATAAATAATGAAGAATATATGCAATTAGAATATCTAGACTATGAACTAGACAGTGACGATAGCATATATGAATTATCTGAAAATGAATTGAATGAAGAATTAGAAAAAAGAGAATTAGACGATAATGTCTGAAAAAGACGTACAGATAATAGATAAAGAAGAACATATAAATGAAGAATCCTCAGAACAGAAAGTCATATTTGATGTAAATATATTTGAACAGATAAAAGGAAAAGAATTAGATTTAAGTGTAGAAAAAATATTCAAAATACTAATGCTAAAAAATATATTTAAACAACAGAGAGAAGAATATTATGTGGTAAGTCAGAAAGAACATATAATAGACTGTAAATATACCAAAGGAAAAGCAAAAATACCTATAATAAATAAGAGAATAATAAATAAAGAAATACAAGCAATACAGGCTAAAGAACCAATAAAATATGTACATCTAGGAGGAACAAAAATATTAATAAAAGCATGTTTTAGAGAAGGTATAGATACACCTATAGAAATATATTTAGCAGATGATAGAATAATTGAACCTATAGAAAAAAGCATAATAAGTGCAGTAAAAGGAAATTTAATATACCAAAAATTTAAATTCATAATAAATGCCAACTATTCAGTAGCAATAAATGACAGGAATATAGATAAATCGTTAGTACTATATTGGAAAATGACAGGAATAGAACTAGCCCAGGCAGTAAAATATTTACAGCAAGATGTAAAAATTTATATGTCTTAACAACAAAACATAAAATAACAGCAAAAAACAAAATTAATAGGATAAAAATAGAAAATCCATTTGAACAAATTGTCACAGTAGTAGATAACAATGATTATAGCTATAAGGAAATTGACATAGAAGAAGATCTAGAAATAGTAAGCGATAGGATAAGCACATCTAGAAGAAAAAGTCATAGTGAAACACCCCAATCATCAGGAAATTCAGTAAAAATAAAAGAAATAGAGCCATACCACTATTATATAACTGGAATGTTAGAACAAAGAAAATTTATTATAACAATAAACACAGGTCAGGAAGAGAATTATATAACAAGAGAATTAGTAACAGAAGAAGAAATAAATTCTACAGAACACTTAGAATTGCCAAAAGAATTTACAGCATTAAGAGAAACAGTAGAAAAAGAATTAATCATTGGCGGAATACCAATGGTAATAAATTTTAAAATATATCACGGAGATAAAAATATTATATTAGGAATAAAATGGTTAGAAGGCATGAAACCATACAATTTAGAAAACACCCAGTTAACCGTTACATATAAAAATAAGAAAGTCATAATAAAACGAACAATATGAAATAAAAATGAAAATATATATACTTGCCAAAATAATAGTAGAAAATTACTACAATAGATATTATACCCCGATGATAGATACAGGAGCAGAAGCTAATATGTGTAAACATAATTGTCTACCAGATGAAAAATGGGAAAAATTAACCACACCAATAGTAGTAACAGGATTTAATAATGAAGGGAGCATGATAAATCATAAAGCAAGAAACATAAAATTACAAATATGGGATAAGATATTAACCATAGAAGAAATATATAGTTATGAATTCACAAACAAAGATATACTTTTAGGAATGCCGTTTCTAGAAAAACTATATCCACATATAATAACAAAAACACACTGGTGGTTTACTACACCATGTAAACACAAAGTAGGAGCTAAAAGAGTATATAATAAAAATAGAAAACCTACCCCATGGATAAAAGGAAGTGAGAAAATTACCCAGAAATTAGAAAATATTAAAACAAATGAGCATAAAATAGAGCTAATCATATTTTCCATAGATAAACTAAAAATCATCCAAGACCAATTAGAACCGTTATATAGTGAAAATCCCTTAAAAGGATGGGAAAAACATAAAACAAAAGTAAGAATAGAATTAATTGATGAAAATAGTATAATTACTCAAAAACCTCTAAAATATAATTTTGATGATTTAAAAGAATTCAAAATGCACATAAAAGAATTATTAGAAAATAAATATATACAAGAAAGTAATAGCAAACATACAAGCCCAGCATTTATAGTAAATAAGCATAGCGAACAAAAAAGGGGAAAAAGTAGGATGATTATTGATTATAGAAACTTAAATGCCAAAACTAAAACATACAATTATCCAATACCAAATAAGATATTAAAAATAAGACAAGTCCAAGGATATAATTATTTTAGTAAATTTGATTGCAAATCAGGCTTTTACCACCTTAAGCTAGAAGAAGAATCTAAAAAAACTAACAGCATTCACAGTACCCCAAGGATTTTATGAATGGAACGTATTACCTTTTGGATATAAAAATGCACCAGGAAGATACCAGCATTTCATGGATAATTACTTCAACCAATTAGAAAATTGCATAGTATATATAGATGATATACTCTTGTATTCAAGAACACAAGATGAACATATAAAATTACTAGAAAAATTTATACATATTGTTACGTATTCAGGAATTAGCTTAAGTAAGAAAAAAGCTGAAATAATGAAAAATCAAATAGAATTCTTAGGAATAGAAATAGATAAAAATGTATAAAAATGCAGCCACACATAGTACAAAAAATAATAAATTCTGATGAACAGATAGATACAAAAAGGAAACTACAGTCGTTTTTAGGATTAGTAAATCAAGTAAGAGAATATATACAAAAATTAGCAGAAAGCCTAAAACCATTACATAGGAAATTAAAGAAAGATGTAGAATATCATTTTGACGGTAAGGACCAGGAACAAATAAGAAAAATAAAATCACTATGCAAGAAATTACCAAAATTATGCTTCCCAGATGAAAATAACAAATTCACCTATATAGTAGAATCCGATGCTAGTGAAATAAGCGATGGAGGAGTACTAAAATACAGGTATGATAAAGAAAAAATAGAACATCATTGTCGATATTATTCAGGCACATTTACAAATTCCGAAATAAAATGGGAAATAAATAGAAAAGAATTATACTCAATATATAAATGTTTATTAGCTTTTGAACCATATATTGTATATAACAAGTTTATTATAAGAACAGATAATACGCAGGTAAAATGGTGGCTAAAAAGGAAAGTACAAGATTCAGTTACAACCAAGGAAATACGGAGACTCGTATTAAATATATTAAACTTTACATTTACAATCGAGGTGATATGTACTAACAAAAATACTATTGCAGATTACATATCAAGACAAAGCTACTCAAACTGAGGAAACTACTATGGAAGAACTACTCAGAGTTATGACTACTCTTTGTAGAGAAGTCGATAATATAAACAAAGAGATACAACTAATCAAAACTATTCAGCAGCATGACTATAAAAATGCGGAGCTACGTCAATCGGAAGACATAAAACTTCCAGAGATACAAGGTGACGTTGGGAAACACCGAAAAACCCATAACAATTATTTACTTCATACAGCTGCAGGTAGCACCTCGTCTACAAAGCAAGAAAAGAGATATGTCAATACAAACCTGAATAAAATATTTGAAACACCATATGTACCAAAATCTCACAACACCCTATTTATACCACCACAAGTAAATACATATAAAGACAGCTTGAATCAAGACAAAAAGACATACAACCATATAACCAGAGCATACATAGAAAACATCCATAAACTACAAACCTTCCTAAATAAAAATCCGAGATCCAAAACTACTACTAATCCAACTGAGGACTATATTACCCAGAATTTACAAGGATATAACAAACTAATCGCCTTACCAAAGACAAACGCAAATCTAGTAGCAACTTGCTACAATTATGGACTATTAAATACCGTATATACACAAACAGGAGAAGAAATAGCTACGTTACCAGAATTACATAAAGCCTTTATGAATTATAAAAGAATAACCAAAGGAACATTGTTCTACATAAGAGCTTACTCAGCGCCAGCAGAAATATTATATGACGAGATTAAACCAGTTATACAAGTCATAAAGATAGGGCTAACTAGGGAGATGATTATTCCGGAAAAGATAGAAGCACAAGAGGAGATACCTAAAGTAGCGATACCAGAATTCTACGCAGGGAAAAGAGTCATTGGACTAGCTACAATTCTAAATGAATTAACATCCAATTATTTAAACAAAAATCCAATTTGGAGCTATTATGCACGAGAACAAACTATGATCTACTCAAATTGCCGAGAAGAAAGGACAGCAGACATGGAGGAAATAAGACAATGGGCACTAAGCCTATTAAAACCAGAACAACAACCTATAACGAGGGCAATTAGAAAAAACTTCATATCAGCAGAGATGATGACTAGATATTGCAAAACAATTAGCCACAAGTATCCAGACCATCAATGTTCTAGATGTCAAGGTGAAGACAATGTAATCCCAGACGTACAGCTGGAGTAAAAAGAAGATAGCACGCAGATCCCAAAGGGATAAAAGCAAAGATAGTTGAAAGATATGTAAAGTATTTTGGACGTTTGTAATTATGTAAAGTATTTTGGACGTTTGTAGAGTTGTAAAGTAATTATGTAAAGTATTTTGGACGTTTGTAGAGTTGTAAGGATAAGAATAGTTTAGTGGACCACTAATAAAAAGATGTAATAGTATAGAGACAAGTGTAAAGTTGAGATGTAATAGTATAGAGACAAGTGTAAAGTTAGGTTAGTAGAGTAAGTAAAGGAGGAATAGGACGTGTAAGTATCCTCTTATAAATAGATAGCAATTATGGCAGATAGAGGCAGGACTTTCTACACGGAAAGCAAGCCTCCTTTGTAACAAAAATATTCTCCCAATAATAAGATAAAATTTTCTAGCAATATGGAACAAGAAGATACCGGCAAGGTATATCCATTTACAATTATGCATAGCTAAATCCACTAATTCCTAAATATCATAGCATGATTAAATAAGTTTATATTCATTATTATCTACTAGAATTATTTGAATCATGTTTTCTAGTTTGTTAACATGAGGAAAAAAGGGAACCCTTCCGAAAATAATGTCCAGGGTCGAAACCAAGGCAAGAAAGCCGTGAGGGTAGTAGACAGAGTGGAACTGTTTAGGAAGAAATTAACTTTGAAAGTACGATGTTAACAGTGACAGGAGAATATGATTTAAAATAATCTAGTCTATAATAATCGAATATAATGTTATTGTTATGCTATGATATGAGGGAATTAATTGAATTAAATCAAAGCATGAACATGGATATGAATAATATTACCATGACTACCTATTTGCATGATGAAATGATTTATGATTATAAGATAATTAATTTGATATGTGCTCAAGGATATAGAAATTATAGAACTAAGAAAACTGATATGGGAAAAAATATTCAACGATGAAGATTTAGAACTAATGAATCAAGAATGGTACGAAATAGAATTGCATGAACTAGACTCAGGATTAGAAAAATTTAATATTAAAGAGAACTAGATTCAGATTAATGATAAATTACGAATACTTACAATACTGGCACGAAACTAATGAAGACATAACCTTGCTAGGAAACCTGATAAAAGAAAATATAGAAATGTATCAAAGAACCCGAAATATAGAATGTCTAGAATATATTCTGGAAAATGTAAAATAAATAATCAGATTAATTCCACTAAAGGACCATTATTATAAGAAAATAAATGAATAAAATCAGAGTGGTAGGACCCTCCATAAATCCCAATATAAATACAAAAGGCCTAGACAAAGGTATTGTTGACACCCAATTTTGACCTCCCTAAAACCTCTCTCGGGCTGTTATTATACTAATTATTGTTATTTTTTAAGCTTAATTTTTCCTCGCGTATTGCTTTTATTTACTAAGTAAATCACGTTTTTTATCGTCATCATGATACTTTTAAATTCGTATACAATTTTTAAATATATGATTTATTTCATATTATTACTATTCTTTTTCATAAATTTCATATGATATTACATGTCATTTATTTTACGTACAATATATATACGTAATTTATTCTTTTTTTAAGAAAAAAATAATTTATCTTTTGATAATTATCATTAACTATTATTTTATCTACTAAATTTTATATACGTAGTAGTTTGTTTATTAAATAGCCGTCCGAATTCAATTTCTAATCTCAAATTATTTAAATCCTAGCCCCCTTTCTACCCAATTTATTTCAATTTTAGCCTAAATTAGGCTAAATTGGCCCAATTTTAAATCCCAAGTCTGATTCAATCTCAGCCGTTGATCTAATACGATCAACGGCCGAGATCAAACCCCTTTTCTCTTTCCTTTTAAACAACCCCCAACCTAACCCCATTTTCTCTTCACACCCTCAGCCGCCTCAACACCCCCCTATTCTCTCTTCTCTTAACTCCTTCCATTACCACCTCATCGCCGCTGACCGCCACCATCTTCTTCGACCAACTTGGCACCGAGACCCCGCTTCTCCAGCGCCCAACCAACCACCAGCCACCCTCAACTCTCTCCCTCCTCATCTCCTTCAACCCTCACCCCAAATCTCCTTTCTTCTTCCATCGATGAGCGGTGGCCCACTATCGCCGCCTCGTCTCTCCAATGAAACCCCACCAAACATCCACTCTTACCTCTGTCTAAAACCCACTCCATCCCCAGCGAAAACCGGTTTAACTACCAAACAGACCCTATTTGTTCTTTCCATCTCCTCGTTAAAACCCCGAAGGTCATGTTTTCTCTGGTGAATATTAGACAAGATCGATGAAAGAAGTACCATGCATGGCTCGACATTGACTCCCACGGTCAGGTTCCCGTCAACCAAAATGGATTTTCGAAATCCTTGTTCACTGTGGGTTTTTGTCAATAAAGGGGATGACAATGGATTATCACAAACTAGTTCTGGTTTGGTCTCATTCATGATTCAATTTCATCCTCTTCTCTTGCTATTATTTGATTTTTAGATGTAGAATTAGTAGAGTTGGCTGCAAATTTGTGTTTTGGAATTCTGTGATTTTTGTGTTAGTTGCCACACGTGGACTGTCGTATATGAAAACCCCAATTTCTACAAACTTTACTCTTAGTTTAATTCTGAAAATTCGAATACATGTTCTGTTGTTGAAACTGATTTCTAAGCATGTTGTTGTTTATTGCTCTTATACTTTAAGTCAAACCTTGGGGTCAATCTGCTTAGTTTGCTACTTCTGCATTGCCATTATGTGTTCTTCATGTGAGCCACATCTTGTATAGCTAATCTGATAAGTTTTGATCTGTTTTGCGCTCTTTCTTTAAGTTTCATTTGATAACCTTGTAATTCTTATTGACTAATTTCAGCATGTCCCCATTCCCTCAGCCTGCATTATTCTTTATTTGAATTGGGATAATCTTGGTATTTGCTTGATTATGGTAAACTTGGATCTGCTTTACATTCATTTGATCAAATTGATTGGTTTTTGATAGTATTATAGTGAATTGACTTAAGGTACTCTGATTTCTAAATCATGTGACAGCTCTGAAATCCGATTGTTTGGCAAGATTGACTGATTTTGTGCCTGTGGTACTAGTCTATTTTGGTAGAGCTTCATAGCTTTGGTACTTGTTAATTTTTTGGTAACTCTTGATTGATATATTCTCTAAAATTCACTTTTCCTCTCCTTAATTGATCTGGGACAGCCTTAGTACTTGCTAATTGATTCATTTTCCCTTAATTCTGTTTACTCTAGTCACTAATTTTATTGCCTTTACTTAATTCGGATTGATTCTGCTTGTGTAATTATGGTAATGTTGGCATGATTCCTTCACTTAATTGGTTCAGCCCATCTATTTTAAGGAAACAATCTCCCATGATTGGTGGTCATTGCTCTTTTCTTAATTTTAACAACTTGCTTATTCTCTTCTTATGGGAAATTTGTGATGAATTGATTTGGCTATTGTAATTAAGGTAAAGATTTTCCTTGATTCACTATTTGAATTATTCCCTTCCTTTAACTGAGTCCCCTACTTTCACTATATAAACAGACCCATCTTTTCATTAAGACACCCAGACTTTACACACACTGCTACTCTCATACTTCTTTTAGAACTTCTCTTTTTTTGGTTGAGAATTATTGATTGCTAAGGGTCGGAGCTTATTTATTTTCTTGTGTTTACGGCTAACTGGTTAGTTCTTATCAAAGTATTTTTAATTCAAATGTATGATTCCTTGTAGTTTAAGATATGCTCTCTAGTCCATCTATATTTATCCATGGAAACTCCTGATATATGTGTATTGAATCGGTAGACAGCATGCCTATAGAATTTATGCCTTGTTGTTTGCTTGATCATTTCTTTTCTTTCTATTATTTATATGCCTTAGTTATGAATCAATGTTACTTGTAAAAAAAGGGCCATATTTCTTTATAGTATTGCTGGCTGTTGGTATGATTATATTTGGGTTAATCTTGGCTTGGCTTCATGGCATTTGGTGGAGAATGGAGGTTTTAACGCACCCCTATTCCCTGACATAAGCACTGCCTAGGATCCTTGAGATCCTCAGGAACTCTGACATGTCAGGGACGGTCTTATGGGGGTGTAATTGGGTCCTCCGAACCTTGTGTTTACATGTTTGACAGGTTGTTAGAAGATGGTACAGTGAAGAGTTGCCCGAGACTAGGAGATTTCTATAGACCTTAGATTTTATTAATTTTGTTACTCTTTGTATATTCATTCATTTGGGTCTGTAATATTTTGTATAAACTTCAGCGACAAATAAGATACTTTAGGGGACTGCTATGGGGGAGGGGCAAACTACGTGCTACTTGCTTAATTATAGAAATCACGCCTATAGGATCTCTATTAATCTCATTCGTTAAATTATGCCTATAGTTTCATCTTAACGTGTCTTCAGTGATTAGAATCATGCTCGTAAGGCTCGTTAATTTTCAGCATGTTTAATATGACAACTCAATCAGAAATCGTGAAGTTCAGCATGTTTAATAAAATTAAAAAAAAAGGGAAAGGAATCTGATTAGAAATTTGGTTTTATTATTGCCCTGCTTATATGATTCGAGTTTGCTTCATTATTTTAGATTAAAAATCATATCCGTGGGTAAATCAGTTTCATTTAAACAATTAGATGTCACGACCCAATTTTTCGGTCATGATGGGACCTACAACCCCCGGTAGGTGAACTAATCCCCGTAGCCCAGAACAGTTAGTAATGGGCTACTATCTAGCAAATAAGGGAACAAGACAAATAAAATAGATAACAGGGATATAAATATATACATATGCGAAAACTAAAACCAAACCCCAAGACCTGGTAATCTATAAGTATAGAGCCCAAACTACATACATGGAGCGCAAATAATCCAAAACAATATATACAGATGTCTCTGAATGGTAATAGAGTACATGAAGCAAAAGATAAACTAAAGCTAAGCTCCGATCGCCAAGAGCTCACCCTCAGTCTGCAGTAGTCCCCGACAGATCTCCAAGCACGAATCACAACGATATAACGACGATGGCCCACGCTAGGATCTGCACCCAAAGATGCAAGGGGTAGGGGTGAGCACCAAATGCGGAGCATAAGGTACCCAGTAGGTATCATAGGCCGACTGGGCACATATAAGATAAAAGCGTAGTAATAGACGGAATAGAAGCAAGTAGTCACAGAAATCAACGAAAGGTACACAGGAACTAGCCCAGAGGGAAATCAACAAAACCACATATGAGGCTAGTAAGCAGAATATACACACCATAGGCACAGGTGAAAGTAAGAAATAACGCACCTGGGGTCCTTGCAACAATAGTGTATACAAAATAAGTTTACGAAATGGACGGTATACTGGTAACCTCAAGTGTAAGAAGAAGAGAGAAAGAGTAATGATAGGCATGCTCAGGGACATGAATCAAACTCAACTAATCATATCAATCTCAAATCCAGAAACTAACAGTCTAGCAGTAACCAATTTCATACTTAACCGTAACAGGGAACAATTCTATAAGTAAATAGCAAAAGTCTACCTACAGTCCCCCGGCCGCCCATACAACCGAGGAACACAAACAAGTGAAAACAAAACCCTCCGGCATCCCATACTACCGGAGTGTACAATCAACAAACAACAAACAAGGGTGGAGCCTCAAACAATGAATGATATGATGCATGAAGGTCTCAAGTGAAATGGTATCTCTGTATGTACCTCCTCCGGTGCCGATCCGGCCCAGCAGGTGGTTCCCATGGAACGGACACTGCCCGTATACCTCTGCTCCACACCATATACCCCTCCTCAGGCACACCGCAGCCCGTAGCCCCTGGCCCGGATGGCAACGGTCCATGGAGTCCCCAGACCCCATAATACAAACCAAGTAATCAGAACTGTGTCCGGAAGCAAGTCCGGTATCAAGATAGAGACCCAGTCCTCCGAATATGCAATGCCCAGACCGCTGTCAGGACTAAAGTAGCTAGGACAAATATCTCAAAAACCCCTCCCAGGGTGGCCCGGGAATAACCGGGTCTAAACAGTAAAAAGTCATCTCAGTGCTCGTCCGACCAAGGCCTAAAAATCATCTCAAGTACAAGAAAAACTCAACTAGCACTGCCGGCCCTGCCGAGTCTAGCGTTAATCATAAAACTGGTAATTTAAATCATAATTTTACTTTCTTTTACCCAAGAATATTAACAAGTTTAAATCAAATCATTTCCAATTTATTCCCATAAAAAAGGGGCCCCCGGGGCCATGCAAGGTTTAGAAAATAGTGCCAGTAGGCCCGAAGCCAAAATCGTAGTAAAACATGGATAAAATCTCTTTATATGCATGGAAATGGTATGATCAAACACAATAGCTGCCCAGCAGCTCACAATCAACCTATCGACCCTGCACAGGCCCATAGCTACTCAGCAAGCATAACCAGCCTAGAAGGATAATTCTATGCCCGGGACTCGCGGACATTCCCAAAATCCCACCTTCTATGTTCCAGAGTCAACAAGGCCTCACAGGACCACAAGGGTAAATAAAAATATGTCGGCAAATACTACAAGCAACGGAAGAACAAAAGTAGGCGGACATGAATAAAGCGGTCGAGGTCTGTGGTACCAACCTAATAAACCAACCCAAGGATGCCCATTAATATAATTTTATTCTATATATGCGGAGTCTAGGGAAAATAAACCGTAACCTACCTGTCGTCCGATGACAAGCTTGAACCTCTCCGAAAAGCTCACTTCTTTATTGCGTATGTACGAGCTCAAAAGTTCAATGAAAAATCTCAACTTTCAGATGTCGTGTCCCATAATTTCCATTCCAACATCATAGTTGTGGATCTTTCTCTGCTTCCACTTTAGGCATAACTTAACTTATACTATTTTTATGCTAAGAAGGAATTGGAGTTCAATAAGAACGTATGTTGGTAACTTAGTGGAACTGTAGGACTTTTTCCAATGCTATATGCATATGGATAATATGCTGAGCAATATATTCTAGTACTACTGGACACCACTACTAATTGTTGTCCCTCCCCTTTTACTTACACGTATAAGGGGAGGTGGCAATATAGAAAGAATCTTTTACCCTGTTATATATATTCGGGTATTGCATAAATTCGTGGTAAAATAAATATAATATTTTAAATATACCATAATTCATAGAAAATTATTTCGAATAAAACCTACTATATTATAATAATAAATTTCAACATAACTAAATTTACTATCTCCGTTAAAATATTACAATGTATAAAAACCTTATAAAATAAATACATATACAATTATATCGTATCAAAATATTTTCCATAAACCTTTAAAATATTTTGAAAAGGCAATAATAATATAATTTTTACCAAATTCTACTTTTAAATAAAATATTTTCAAATACACGCGCGATGCTAATAAAATTCTTAAGCCTAGGCTCGTAATTCACCAACGCACGATTTTGATACTCAAGAATTCTCTCGGGATCCTCCCTTATGTTTTATCACTGTTTCGGAACTGAAATGGCATTTTAAAACGTGAAGTTGAGGCTTAAATCGAGCTTAATCCGACCCGGTTCGCCACCCGGTTCGCAACCCGTTTTCTGCCAGACAGTCCGCGGTAAAACAGTCATAACGTTTTACTCCAAGATCAGTTGGACGTGAGGTTTTGTGCGTTGGAAACTAGACTCGTAGACCTTCGATTTGATATTTTGGGGGACTTCTAACTCTTTATATATTGAGAGAAAAACCCTGAGACATTTGACCCAAAGTTCAGAAAATTAATTAAAGAACTTACGATAACCTTTGTCGATTTGTTTGACTTCAAAACTTATAATGCGACCACACAAATGGTCCCGACACCGAAATACCGGTCCTGACGAGCCTTAGGTGGCTTGGGTACGCTACAAACACGCTCTAACGGCACAAGGAAAACGTATTCGTGGAAATAACCGGAAGGGTCATTACATCATCCACTACTAAAAAGGACTTTCGTCCTCGAAAGTCAAGGTCAAGGGGGGTACCTGAAGGCTAAAATAGCTGCGGATACTGATCCCGCATATCTCTCTCATCTCCCAGGTAGCCTCCTCGATTGGACGGTGCCTCCACTGAACCTTAACAATCGGGATCTCTCGAGACCTCAATCTCCTGACATCTCTGGCCAAAATAGTTGCCGACTCCTCAACAAAGGCTAAACCTTCATCCAACTGAACTGAATCCCACTGCAACACATGAGACTCATCTGGGACATACCGACGCAACATCGAGACATGAAATACAGGATGTATAGCTGAAAACATCGGAGGTAAGGCTAACTGATAGGCAACGCTACCAACCCTCTGCAGAATCTCAAACGGCCCAATGTACCTGGGGCTAAGCTTGCCCCGCCTACCAAATCTCATCACCGCCCTTCATGGGCGATACACGGAGAACCATCAAGTCACCGACACTAAACTCCAAGGCACGAAGCCTACGATCAGCATAACTCTTCTGCCTGCTCTGAGCTGCCCGAAGTCTGTCCTGAATCACTCGGACTCGGTCTAAGGAATCTCGAAGCAAATCTGTGCTCTGTGGCCTAGCACTAAAACCATCAAACCAACCTACCGGTGATCTGCAACGCCTGCCATACAAAGCCTCAAAAGGTGCCATGCCGATACTCGAATGGAAACTGTTATTATAAGCAAACT
>QJPP01005790.1:0-71751 GCA_003996215.1 Jaltomata sinuosa
TCGGTGCTCTGTGGCCCAGCACTAAAACCATCAAACCAACCTACCGGTGATCTGCAACGCCTACCATACAAAGCCTCAAAAGGTGCCATGCCGATACTCGAATGGAAGCTGTTATTATACGCAAACTCTGCCAAGGGAATAAACTGATCCCAAAAACCTCCAAAGTCAAGAATACAGGCCCGAAGCATGTCCTCCAGGACCTGAATGGTCCTCTCGGACTGGCCATCTGTCTGAGGGTGAAAAGCGGTACTAAGATGAACCTTTGTACCCAAATCTCGCTGAATAGCCCTCCAGAACTGAGATGTGAACTGAGTGCCGCGGTCTGAAATGATAGAAGTTGGGACCCCGTGCAACCGAACAATCTCACAAAGGTAGATCTGAGCTAACCTCTCTGCACCATAAGAAGTCTGAACCGGCAAGAAATGTGCTGACTTAGTCAGCCTATCAACAATCACCCATATGGAATCAAACCCACGAGGAGTACGAGGTAAACCAACAATGAAGTCCATAGTAATCCCTTCCCACTTCCACTCAGGAATGGGAAGTCGCTGCATCAAACCACCAGGTCTCATGTGCTCGAACTTATCCTGCTGACAGTTCAAGCACCAAGATACAAAATCCGCTATATCCCGCTTCATACCACTCCACCAGTAAAGCTGCCTCAAGTCTCTATACATCTTCGCTGTGCCAGGGTGAATGGAATATCTAGTACAATGTGCCTCACGAAGTATCAACTGAATCAAATCACTAACCCTCGGAACACAAAGGCGACTATATACTTCAGAAACTCCATCTGAATCTAGAGTAGCCCGACTGGTCTCAACCCCTGAAACAACCCGATCACGAAGGTCACACAACTGCTGATGCCTCAACTGATGGCTCTGAATCTGATCAATCAAAGTAGAATGAACCTCAATACTGGCGAGAACTCTGCTAGGATCCGACAAGTCAAGCATAACCAAACGGTTAGCCAAGGACTGAATGTCCAAGGCCAACGGTCGCTCTGAAACTGAAAGAGAAGCTAGGCTACCCATACTCAGTGTCTTCCGACTCAAGGCATCCGCTACCACGTTTGCCTTGCCCGGATGATACAGAATAGTGAAGTCATAGTCCTTCAGTAACTCAACCCATCTCCTCTGCCTCGAGTTCAACTCCCGCTGACTCGTGATATACTGAAGACTACGGTGATCGGTAAAGATCTCACAGTGAACTCCATATAGGTAATGCCTCCAGATCTTAAGCGCGAAAACTACCGCCGCCAACTCTAAGTCATGAGTGGGGTAGTTGCGCTCGTGAACCTTCAGCTGCCTCGACGCATATGCTATTACTCGACCCTACTGCATCAACACACAACCAAGACCAACCCCAGAAGCATCACAATACACGGAGAAGCTCTGACCCTCAACCGGCAAAGTCAAAACTGGAGCTGAAGTCAATAAGGCCTTAAGCCTCTGGAAGCTATCCTCACACTGATCCGACCACTGAAATGGGACATCCTTCCTAGTCAGCATAGTCAAGGGTGCTGCTATGGAAGAAAATCCCTCAACGAACCGTCTGTAGTAACCAGCTAACCCAATAAAGCTGCGAACCTCAGTAACAGTAGTAGGTCTAGGCCACTCACAAACCGCTGAAATCTTTCCCGGATCAACCCTAATTCCATCCTTAGACACCACGTGCCCTAGGAATGCAACTGACTCAAGCCAAAACTCACACTTTGAGAACTTGGCATAAAGCCGATGATCTCTCAAAGTCTGGAGTGTAACCCTCAAGTGCTGCTCATGCTCATCTCTACTACGCGAGTATACCAAGATGTCGTCTATAAAAACTATCACAAATGAGTCCAAATACGGGCCAAGAACCATATGCATCAAGTTCATAAAGGCTGCGGGGGCATCAAGTCATAAAGGCTGCGGGGGCATTAGTCAACCCAAAAGACATCACCAGGAACTCATAATGGCCATAACGTGTCCTGAATGCTGTCTTAGGGATGTCCTCCGCCCTAATCCTCAACTGATGGTAGCCAGACCTCATATCAATCTTCGAAAACACGACTGAACCCTGAAGCTGGTCAAACAAATCATCAATCCTCGGCAACGGATACCTATTCTTCACTGTCACCCTATTCAGCTGCCGATAATCAATACACATGCGCATCGACCCATCCTTCTTCTTCACGAAGAGAACAGGAGCACCCCAAGGTGACACACTAGGTCTAATAAACCCCTTAGCTAACAGATCCTGGAGCTGCTCCTTAAGCTCCCTCAACTCAGCAGGAGCCATACGGTAAGGAGAAATAGAAATGGGCCTAGTGCCCGGCTCTAACTCAATAGCAAAATCAATATCTCTCTCAGGTGGAAGGCCTGGCAGGTCGGTAGGAAACACATCGAGGAAGTCTCTAACCACAGGAACAGACTCAGGAGAAGTGGGGTCAGCACTAACATCTCGGACATATGCTAGATAAGCTAAACACCCACGGGCAATCAACTTCCTAGCTCGAAGACAAGAGATGATCCCAGATGGTGCATGGCTAACAGAACCCTGCCATACAACCGGGGATACACCGGGCATGGCTATGGTAATGGTCTTGGCATAACAATCCAAAACCACACGGTGAGGGGATAACCAGTCCATGCCCAGTATCACATCAAAATCTAGCATATCAAGAATCATCAAATCACCCCAAGTCTCTGAATCACCAACAGATAACATACAGGATCTCACAATCCGATCCACTACTAAAGAATCTCCTACTGGGGTCGAAACAGAAACAGGAACAGATAATGGCTCACTAGCCAACCCCAAACAAGGCACAAAGTAGGCAGATACATATGAACAAGTGGATCCAGGATCAAATAAAGCCATAGCAGACTGATGGCATACAGAAATCATACCTGTAATCACAGCATCTGAGGCCTCTGCCTCTGGTCTCCTAGGGACTGCATAAAACTGACGACGACCTCCACCTGCCCGACCGCCATCCCTACCACCTGCTCTACCACGCGGAGCACTACCTCTATTCTGACGACCACCCCCTCTAGCTGGGGGATGAACTACTCGTAAGGGCTCGGCCAACTGAACTGTACCCTGCTGAGGGCAATCTCTAGCAAAATGACCCATCGCACCACAAGTAAAACAAGCCCCTGACGGCCTACTCTGTCGAGATGAACCAGCAAATTCCGTATGACCACCACGACCTGATGCCCCAGAAACTGTACCCCTCGAAGACTGGTCGCTACAGCCCTGATGGCTGCCCTGACCCTGCTCGAACTGGGTACTACCGAAAGTCTGAAGAGAAGCCTGAACCGGTCGGCTGGACTGACCCTGGTATTGCTGTGGCTGATAACTCCGACTCCACTGGCCAGGACCTCTACCACTATATCTGGAACCACTATAGACCCCCTGATATCGAGGCCTCTTATCTCTGGGCCCCTGATCATGTCGCTGTAAGTCCTCCACAGTGCGAGCATAGTCTACAATGGCCTGAAATGACCGACCACTAGCAATCAATATCTCAGCTGGCTGTCTGATCTCTGGCCTCAAACCCCACACAAATCTGCGAATCCTATCAGCTTCGGTAGGAATGATCATAGCTCCGAACGGTGCTAGCTGATGCAAACGGGTCTCATACTCCGAGATAGTCGTAGATCCCTGCACAAGGTGAGTAAACTGCTCCCTACGACGCTCCCGATCACTCTGGGGTAGGAACTTGGCCATAAAGGCCTGATAAAACTCAGACCAGGTCAAAGGAGGTGACGACGGTGGTCTACAAGCAACCTGAGCCCTCCACCATAACTTCGCTTGGCCCTCCAACTGATAGGTAGTATAACCAACCCCGTGAGTCTCCAACAAACCCAGATGATGCAACATCTCCTCACAGGTGGTAATAAAGTCATGTGGATCCTGTCCAGAAGTACCAACAAATCTCGGAGGTGCTAACCTCAAAAACCTACCCAACGCCTTCTGCTCTGATTCTGTCATAGCTGGGCGAGGAGCAAGAGGCTGTGCAATAGATGGAACCGGAATAACTTCCGCACGGGGAGCCATAGTAGCCGGCTGCGCTCCTGAGCTCTGTGCACCTAGGGTTGCCCCCTGAGCGGATGTCTGCGCTACCTCAGAAGGCCGCTCTCTAATCACACCCAAAAGCTGCAAAAGTAATCCCCGAATATCTGGAGACTGAGCTGCGGCTGAAGCTGGCACAGAGGTGGGCACTGGAGCAGGTACTGGAGCTGGCGCTGGAACTGGCGCTGGAGCTGGCGCTGCCTGGGCTGCCCCCTGAACCACATGTCTCTCGGGCTTTATCTCCACTCTAGCAGCCCTAGCAGGTGCCACTGATCGAGGGCGTCCTCGACCCTTAGCTGGAGTGGGAGGCTCATCTTCGCGTGATGCCGGTGATCTCGTACGAACCATCTGAGGAAGAATGAAGTAGAACAAATGAGATCTCTAGAAACTTCAAGGGTAGTACGCACGACACAGAAGCAATGATAGAGTCAAATTTCCTAAAATGCCACTGTAGCCTCCCAAGGATTGAGTACGGACATCTCCGCCCCGATCCGCAGGACTCTACTAGACATTGGCTCCCATACCGATGACACCGGTGAACCTAAAGCTCTGATACCAAGTTGTCATGACCCGATTTCTCAGTCATGATGGCACCTACAACCCCCGGTAGGTGAACCAACCCCCGTAGCCCAGAACAGCTAGTAATGGGCTACTATCTAGCAAATGAGAGAACAAGACAAATAGAATAGATAACAGGGATATAAATATATACATATGCGAAAACTAAACCAAACCCCAAGACCTGGTATCATAGTATAGAGCCAAACTACATACATGGAGTGCAAATAAACCAAAACTATATATACAGATGTCTCTGAATGGTAATAGAGTACATGAAGCAAAAGATAAACTAAAGCTAAGCTCCGATCGCCAAGAGCTCACCCTCAGTCTGAAGTAGTCCCAACAGATCTCCAAGCACGAATCACAGCGATCTAACGGCGATGGCCCACGCTAGGATCTGCACCCAAAGATGCAGGGGGTAGGGGTGAGCACCAAATGCGAAGCATAAGGTACCCAGTAGGTATCATAGGCCGACTGGGCACATATAAGATAAAAGCGTAGTAATAGACAGAATAGAAGCAAGCAGTCACAGAAATCAACGAAAGGTACGCAGGAACTAGCCCAGAGGGAAATCAACAGAACCACATGTGAGGCCAATAAGCAGAATATACACACTATAGGCACAGGTGAAAGTAAGAACGCACTGGGGTCTGTTCAAAACAGTGTATACAAAAGTAGTTACGAAATGGACGGTATACCGGTAACCTCAAGTGTAAGAAGAAGAGAGAAAGAGTAATAATAGGCATGCTCAGAGACATGAATCAAACTCAACTAATCATACCAATCTCATACTTATCCATAATAGAGAACAATTATGTAAGTAAAAAGCAAAAGTCTACCTACAGTCCCCCGGCCGCCCATACAACCGAGGAACACAAACAAGTGAAAACAAACCCTCCGGCATCCCATACTACCGGAGCGTACAATCAGAAAACAACAAACAAGGGTGGAGCCTCAAACAATGAATGATATGATGCATGAAGATCTCAAGTGCCATGGTATCTCTGTATGTACCTCCTCCGGCGCCGATCCGGCCCAGCAGGTAGGTTCCTGAAGACTTCTGCCGTATAACGTCATACTCCACGTATACCTCTTCCGGCACACGAGCCTAGCCCCTGCACGGATGCAAGGTCCCATGGAGGTCAAGACGGCCAATATAAATCTCAGTATCGAAATATGTAACAAGATAGAGACCAGTTCTGATATCAGATAAGACCAACAGTCTCGAATATTGCAGCCCGACCTCTGTCCGGACTAAAATAGTAGGAAAATATTCAAAAACCTCCAGGGTGCCGGGTAACTGGGTCAACAGTAACAAGTCATCATCAGGTGCCGTCCAACGGGCTAAAAATATCTCAAGAGCAAGAAAACTCAACTAGCAACCGGCCTCTGCGAGTTTCTAGTGTAGTAGTAAACTGGTGTTTAAAAACATAATTTTACTTTCTGCAATCTCCACAAGTGAAATCAACCATTTCCAAACCATGTCCATCAAAAACGGGCCCCCCAGGCCATGCAAGGTTTAGAAAATAGTGCCAGTAGGCCCGAAGACAAAACCATAGTAAAACATGGATAAAACCTCTTTATATGCATGGAAATGGTATGATCACACACAATAGCTGCCCAGCAACTCACAATCAACCTATCGACCCTGCACAGGCCCACAGCTACTCAGCAAGCATAACCAGCCTAGAAGGATAATTCTATGCCCGGGACTCGCGGACATTCCCAAATTCCCACCTTCTATGTTCCAGAGTCAACAAGGCCTCACAGGACCACAAGGGTAAATAAAATATAACGGCAAATACTACAAACAACGGAGGAACAAAAGTAGGCGGATATGGATAAAGCGGTCGAGGTCTGTGGTGCTAACCTAATAAACCAACCCAAGGATGCCCATTAATACAATTTTATCCTATATATGCGGAGTCTAGGGAAAATAAACCGTAACCTACCTGTTGTCCGATGACAAGCTGCTGGAACAACGATGTCCAAGCTCGAACCACTCCGAGAAAATCCAAAACTAAATCGGAATCGAATTCGAATTTGGGACGGAATAACTTGACGTAGCTAATTGATTTTCTTTCGGTGATCGAACGAGGTGTCAACGTAATTTCTTTCCACCAAATAGTCTCCACGGTAAGAACATATATCTCAATTTGCAACTACTGCTGACCATATCCCACAATAATGCCTAAGCTAATTTTAAGGTTGAATACTAATAGTAGATAAAAGTTAGGCAGAAGTTTATCTTGTTAATGATCTTTCTAAAGATCAAGAGCAATTGGTAATGATGCTGCCCCTCTAAATGCCACCACAACTGTTTAGTGATTACTGGCCACCCCCTCCACCTACACGTGGGGTGGAGGTGGCACTTACAAGCCAACAATACACTATTTCTATCCCGTTATTTATATACTCGGGTATTGCATAAAATTTGTGGTAAAATAAATATAATATTTTAAATATACCATAATTCATAGAAAATTATTTCAAACAAAACCTACTATATTATAATAATAATTTTCAACATAATTAAATTTACTATCTCCGTTAAAATATTATGGAGTATAAAAACTTTATAAAATAAATACATATACACTTATATCGTATCAAATATATTTTTCATAAACCTTTAAAATATTTTGAAAAGGCAATAATAATATAATTTTTACCAATTTCAACTTTTAAATAACGTATTTTCAAATACACGCACGAGACTAATAAAATTCTCAAGTTTAGGCTCGTAATTCGCCAACGCACGATTTTGATACTCAAGAATTCTCTCGGGATCCTCCCTTATATTTTATCACTGTTTCGGAACTTAAATGGCATTCTAAAACGTGAAGTCGAGGCTTAAATCGCGTTTAACCCGACCCGGTTCGCGACCCGGTTTGCAACCCGTTTTCTGCCAGACAGTACGCGGTAAAACAGTCATAACTTTTTACTCCGAGATCAGTTGGATGTGAGGTTTTATGCGTTGGAAACTAGACTCGTAGACCTTCGATTTGGTATTTCGGGGGACTTCTAACTCTTTATATATTGGAAGAAAATCCCTGAGACATTTGACCCAAAGTTCAGAAAATTTGTTAACGAACTTACGGTAACTTTTGTCGATTTGCTTGACTTCAAAACTTAAACGTGGAAATAACCGGAAGGGTCATTACAAAAATAAGGTAGCCATATTTTAAATACTTATTTCAATGGCCAAAAAAGTATACAAATGAAGGCCTTGAGAACGTTCTTGGAGACGAGGAAAGATGAAGTCCAATCAAATGTAGATGCAGTCAAGTTGGCTGAAATCTATAATTTAGGACAAATTTTATTAGGGGGGAGGTCTGAAAAATCCATTGATGCTAATCATGTGATGATACTAGAGGATGATGCTTTGAGTGTGCAGTTTGGGTGGGGTGTGTTATCTTTTGAAACAACCCTTAGTTCATTGAAAAGGTCACTGCGAAGTGTGGAAAAAGCACCAACAGATTCTCGTCCATCATCATACAACCTTGTTGGTTTCCCATATGCCTTTATGGTATGGATGTGGGATATTTTCCCCAAGTATAGAGAGAATAATGTGCAGATAGTTTCTCCTGAAATGCATCCTCTTATGCTACATTATGAGGGATGTAAATCTCCACAATACCACACGGTGTTAAAATTTTTTGCTCCCGTTAAATCAAAATCTTCGGTAATTAGCTATATCTATGCATCTTTTATTATTTATTTTTAGTGTGTTTGTTTAATCAGTGTTTGTTTATTGTAATTCTGAATTTTGTGTTTTTTCTTTTTTTGATTAATAGAAAGGTTCGATTAAGGCCTTCACACTTGAGGATGAGCTGCCAAATGAAGAAGGCAGTGATGATGAGCGATTTGAAGCTTTAAATCAAAAAATTGATGTATGCATTGCTTCGTATTCTGTGATCAGTCTTATAATTTATTTGTTCAAAAATATAATTTTAACCGTTTCATCTCTTCTATGTGCAGAAACTTCAGCAATCATCTTCAAAAAAATTCAGAAAGATTCTAGATGAGCACAAATCTTTGAAATCAGAACTGGCTGAAATTAAACAATTGCTCTTAGGGAATCTTAAGGCAAAAGAAGATGTGAAAGGAATGAACCCAGCTACTGATAGTTATGTGCCTAATTCTACTTGTCGTCCGTCTGACAATGTGCCTCCTCGTGTAGATGTTCATGTAGAGTTGGGTGCTGATAATACTGTACTAGCTGATGAAGATGGTGATGTTATGGTTCACGAAAAATGTGATGCTGCTGTTATATCTACAAAAGATGAGGAATCTGTAAGTACAGGGAACATCTACAAAAGTTGTTTTAATTAAATGTCATAAATTATAGGGATCAGATTAAGTTATTATTGCACTGATGCCTATAATATAATGTGTTTATGCTGTTCAATAGCAGCTTGCTTCTGCTGCTTTCAAAGATGCATTAATGTTGGATGTTGATTCTGCTTACTCTCCACCGCCTGCTATAACGCCTGCTGCTGTTAAACATACTGAACATGAGCAGCCTGTAAGTGCTTTACAAATGAGTGTAGTTTTTGTTTTGGTTTGAGAAATATTTATATTTCATTTTCTATATTACTTTATGGTTGCATTTTTTTTCCAAGTCTAATCCTTTTTTACATTTTTCAGTATGATGACCAACCAAGTACTCATCTTCAACCCTCTCCAATGAAAAACAAAACCCTCCACATTGAAAAAAAACTCTCTCCATCAAAAAGAAAGCCCTCTCCATCATCTACATGTCCTTCGTCCGACAATGTGATTCCTTGTGGAGATATTGATTTAGAGTTGAATGTTGGTAATATTGCACCAGCTGAACAAGTTAGTGATGTACCAACTGAAGAAGATGGTGATGCAAGGGTGCATGAACAATGTGATGATGCTGAGGAATCTACAAAAAATGAGAAATCTGTAAGTGTAGCACACTTGGTCTATTATTCTTTTTTCCATCTTTCTTAATACTATCAAGTCATTGATGCAACCTGTTTTCAAACAAAATAAATTTTAAGATGATTGATGTATTGGATCACTATTTATTCTTCTTTCTTAAAACAGAAAGAAATAATTATTTGTTTATATCCATACATCTCTTAGGCAAGCATTATAGATTATTTCATATATCAGACTCAATGAGCTAGCTGAAAATATTGCAAATGGACAGTGATCCTTCTTTTTTGATCTGTCAATTAAGGTTTTGCCTCAGAAGCAATAGTTACAGAATATTTTAAACAACCAGACATAATGAGGCAGTGTAAAGTGTTGCCTATGGGGCATAAGATATGTTTTCTGAAGTTCATGAACTAACTTTTGCCTCTAAGGCAACATTTATAGACTTATAAGTCATAACTTAGACACAATGACTCTAGTTTAAAGTCCCTAAGCTAAGTTTTGCTTCTTTGTAAGACATAGTGAGAGTAGTGTGAAGTATTGCCAATGAGGCATAAGTTATTTTAATTAAATGTCACAAATTATAGGGAACACATTAAGTTTATTGAACTGATGCCTATAATATAATGTGTTATGTTGTTCAATAACAGCTTGTTCCTGTTGTCAATGGAGACGATATTGATTCATTAATCTTGGATGTTATTGTTGCTTACTCTGTACCCCTTGCTACAATTAATTCTGCTGTCAAAGACCCTCAACCTGAGCAGGCTGTATGTGTTTCACAAATCAGTGTAGTTCTTATTTTGGTTTGAGGAATATTTATATTTTTTGTTTTTTTTTATTACTATATGGTTGCATCTTTTGCCAAGTTTAATCCCTTTTTACATTTTTCAGCATGATGAGCAGCCAAGTACTCATCTCAAACCCTCTCTATTGAAAAAAAAATCCTCTCCATCGAAGAAAAAAACATACACTAGAAGAGCAAGGACTACCACGCCCATAACTGAACCATCTCCCATGGTAGTAGAAGTAAAAGACACCACTCCTGAAAAATTGATTTGAAAGAAATTTCCAGGACAATTAGCTAAATATCCATATGTAGCCGATTTTGATTCGGGGTCATCCAGTACTTTTCAGATGAACCACCCTTTCGTTAGCGATATTGATGCATTTGATGTCATGTCACCTTTGAGCTGTGCATTTTGGAAATTCGTCGAGGAAGGGCTGAATGGTTCAAAATGGTAGCTTTACTCACTTTTAGCTTTTAATGTTTTGATTCTTTTACTTATGTTAATACTCTTACTGTGTTCTTTTTTCCATATTTTACAAGTGCGAAAACTCTGTATAAAGGGGACGAAAATGAGCTATCTAAATGCTTTCTTTTTGGCTCTTGTGTTGTGGAGACAAAGGACTGGTTCTTGACGCTTGCAACTTGTAATCAACCTTTGGGTGATATGGTATGGCCACATTCTATCCTAATATATAATTCTGCGTATGTGCCATCACTTGACCAAAAAATAATGCAATATTTGACTTGTCTTTGTCCTAATATTCTTTTGTTTTTAGCAATTGTTCTTTTTTTCTAAAGCTTATTTGGTTATTTAATACTCTACTATATATATATATTTATCATTCTTGTTTTTTTTAAATACGAATTGCAACATCGATCAGTCTTGCCTTTAAGGCAAATGTTGTACGCAATCTAATTAATAAAAAGACAATCTGGTAGTGTCAGTTGTTGCCTATGGGACATAACTTATTGTCTGGATGTCCTTGGGCTAATCTTTCCTCTAAGGCAAGAATTGTACAGCATATATTAAATAAGACTTAATCTGGTAGATTTAATTCTTTCCTATTGGTCCTAAGTTGTTCGCTTTTGTCCTTTGGCTAAGCTTGCCGTAGAGCATCTAATAAATAAAAAGATAATCTGGTAGCATCAATTCTTGCCCATGGGGACAAACTTGTTCTCTTAAGTTCTTTGGCCAAATTTACCTTTTAATGCAAGAGTTGTAGATTATATATTAAATTAGATTTAATCTGGTAGCTTCAACTATTGCCCATGGTTCCTAACTTATTTTGTTTCTTCCTTTGGCTAAGCTTGCCTTTAAGGCAAGAATTGTAGAGCATACAATAGCTAAAAAGACAATCTGGTAGCATCAACTCTTGCCCATGGGGCTAAATTTTTCTCTTAAGTACTTTTTGCTAACCTTGCCTTTTAAACCAAGAGTTATAGAGCATCTAATAAATAAAAATACAATCTGGTAGCATCAACTCTTACCCATGGGGCCTATCTTCTTGTCTAAAGTGAGGAAAGTTCAAGATTGAAGAGGACAGTTTAGTTTGTACTAGTACGTACCTAGGCTAATTTACTCGATGATATGTGAGGTGCAAATGCGCAAAATATTAGGCTGCTTCCTTTGATGAAAATGATATTTATTTTAATAGTTAATTTTTTTGTCTCATCACTTGGATGTTATCTTCTACTATTTGAGGAAGAAGGCCAAATATGAACATGGTCTCGTTAAGTTCACTACAACGGACTTTGTTTTTGATAACAAACTTGTCGCTCTCTATAAGGACTTTGAGACAAATCAAAAGATTTCTCTGTCATCCCCGAAAACCATCAACTCGAGGAGTATGTTAGAGGCATTATTTGCGATGCAAATATAGCGTGGCACAAGGTTGATCACGTGTTATTTCCAATTTATGTTTCGAGGGAAGGTGCTGGAATGGGACACTGGATTTTGGGAATATTTACCTTCAATGACTGGTGCATTTATGTCTATGACTCCAATCGTGTAAATCGTCATCGTGAAAAAAGTATTAAGAAGATGGTGTTGCATTACAAAACATTGATTCCATACTTTTTGGAAATGGCCAATTTCTATGTTGAGAAGGGCATTAACAAATCTGATTGTGGCGATTTGGAGATTGAATTGGTTGATGACCTGCCACAACAAGTCAATTGGTATCTTTTTTTATATATTTTTTAAATCTTCATTTTGCTTCACTTTTTTTTACTGATTTCCATTTTTAACTCATGTATAATATGCTTTTTCTCCTCTCTTTTTTACAGTGATTGTGGAGCATTTGTTGTTGCCTTTGCTGAATACTTTGTTCATGGTAAGAAAATTCCAAAAGAACTTGACATTGGAGTAGTTCGCATTAGATATGGAGCTCTATTGTGGGATTATGGAAGGAAAAAACAAGAAGCTGGTGCAACGATCGAGACTACAGAAAAGGTTGGCAAATTCTTTGGGAAGAGGAAGAGGGGATGTGAGGAAAAGTAGTATAATTTTTTTAGTTTTAACGTAGAATCAGTGTACCTATCAAGGCTTTTTGATTGACTTTGTTGTATTGATGCGATAATGTAAAGTACAGACAGTTTTTGAAAACTGAATTGGCCATTTTTAATGCGATAATATGAAGTACAATGATGTTACTAATCTAGGGGTATGTCTTCTTATAGTTGTTTTTTTTTGAATTTTTAAAGCGTGTGAACTAAATTTTGCCTCTAAGGCAGCAGTTATAACGTACCTCATAACTTAAGATTCACTGAAAATCATGTAAATTGTTGCTTATGAGTCATCTAAAAAAAGTCATTATTCATTGAATCATATATATAAACAATGTTGTAGCATCAAGTTTTGTCCATGGGGCGTAACTTGTTCTTTTGGGCTAAGTCTTGCGTCTAAGGCAAGAAATGTAAGTATCTATTAAATAAAGACAGAGTCTTGTACCTTCAACTCTTGTCCATGGGGCGTAACTTGTTCTTTAAAAAAAGTCTTGCCTCTAGGGCAAGAGATGTAGAGTATCTATGAAATAAAGACAGTCTTGTACCTACAAGTCTTGCCCAAGGGGCGCAACTTGTTCTTTTGGGCTAAGTCTTGCCTCTAAGGCAAGAGATGTAGAGTATTTATTAAATAATCATGGTAGCATCAACTCTTGCCCATGGGGGATAGCTTGTTCTCTTAAAAAGTTTTTTGCCTAAGCTTGCCTTGAAGGTAAGATTTGTAGAGCATCTTATACGTAAAAACACAATCATGGTAGCATCAACTCTTGCCCATGGGGCATAGCTTGTTCTATTTAAGTCCTTTGACTAATCTTGCCTTGAAGGCAAGAGTTGTAGAGTATCTTATAGGTAAAAACACAATCTGGAAGTACCAACTCTTGCCCATGGGACATAGCTTGTTCTCTTAAAAAGTTTTTTGGCTAAGCTTACCTTGAAGGCAAGAATTGTAGAGTATATATTAAATAAGACATAATCTTGTATCTTTAAAACTTGCCCATGGGGCATATCTTGTTCTCTTAAAAAATTTGGTGGCTAAGCTTTCCTTGAAGGAAAAAATTATAGACTATATATTAAATAAGGCATAATCTTGTATCTTTAAAGCTTGCCCATGGGGCCTAGCTTATTTTCTTAAAAAGTTTTTTGGCTAAGCTTGGCTCTAAGGCATGAGATATAGAGTATCTAATAAATAATGACTGAGTCTTGTACCTTCAACTCTTGCCCATGGGGCGTAAGTTGTTCTTTAAAAATAGTCTTGCCCCTAGGGAAAGAGATGTTGAGTATCTATTAAATAAAGACAGAGTCTTGTACCTACAAGTCTTGCTCATGGGTTGCAACTTATTCTTTTGGGCTAAGTCTTGCCTCTAAGGCAAGAGATGTAGAGTATTTATTAAATAAAGACAGAGTTTTGTACCTTCAACTCTTCCCCATGGGGCGTAAGTTGTTCTTTAAAACAAAGTCTTGCCTCTAAGGCAAGAGATGTAGAGTATATATTAAATAAAGACAGAGTCTTTTACCTACAACTTTTCCTTTAAGGCAATAGTTAAGGAGTATCTTGTGGTATTATTTACATCACATCCCTTGTCTTTAAGGCAAGAGTTAATATAGAATGTTTTCATATATCGTGATGCCCTTTAAGATAAACACACTGCTTCAATAGGTAATAACTTTCCTAGACAACCAATAAGAAATCATTGAGTTAAATACTCCAGCACAAGTTGAAATCGACAACCAATAAGAAAACATTCATGCAACTTGATTGTTAAAACTCACAACTACTTGTTACTAACTAAAGGAATGTACTGAAGAATCTCAGTATACTGGCTACTTAAATCCAAGTACTCAAATAAAAACTAAAATTGATTATGCTTTTTTGTTTTTCTTTCTCCATCTTCTTGAATATGGGTGGAGAACCGGAGAGTAATGACAATTTATTCTATTGTGTCCAGTTCTTTTGCATCTCGAACATCTGAAATTGTTTCTTGAACCATCTATCCTTGAAGGATATCTGGCTGTTTGTCTTCTCCCTAGCAGAATCTTCACATCCGAGGGATTTGTGATTAGTTCCTTTGTACTATCTGGAATAATCCATGATGCTGTACTTCCTACTGGTAGAATTTCTCCCTGATAAGTTGCTAGCCAAACTTGTCTTGTGAACCAAGTTGAACAATAGCTAGACTTGTTCATATT
Organism: Jaltomata sinuosa; assembly: GCA_003996215.1. Lineage (NCBI taxonomy): Eukaryota > Viridiplantae > Streptophyta > Magnoliopsida > Solanales > Solanaceae > Jaltomata > Jaltomata sinuosa. Next base: position 15,008 of record QJPP01005790.1, read on the forward strand.
CCTGCTATCTATAGCTGCAATGGCATGGGTGCATGGTATCTCATCCCTTTGAAACACCAAGCATTGACAAGTACTAGTCTTCAAGTCTACAATATATTCATCTCCTCCTTCTTTTACAACAAATTTTGTTGCATCAATAGGATTTACCTGTAAATAAAAATGACAAATAAATGACAGTAAAGTCAAAAGTCTAAATTTTGATTATTTGCATAACAAGATAGGCAGGAGTTTGAATTAGCTCCTCCTTATCGTATAAAAAAGATATTGTCAATTTCTTTTTTCATAGCTCGCTCAAATTATCAACTCAGCCACATCACATTTTTTAATTCAAAAAGAAGAACATGAATTATATCTTTCCAGAATTTCCTCCTTTCATCTAAAGTATAATAGAATCTGTTTTTCCATCTCGATAACAAGCAGTTCCAGTAGATCAAATTCAAATAGTTGCTCTTATGTACTGTTACATTGCTCATTTAGTTACCCAAAAAAATAAATTAAAGTAAGATGAAACACATAATGAAATGGTTGATCCTTAGGTCGAATTCAAACAATTACTATCACGAACGAAATTTATCAAAATGCTCACAGAACACATACAACAATTTAAAATGAAGTTTCTATTTTATGTGGATATCAAGCAGTTCAACTAGATCTAATAATTCCTCTGAAGGAAAGTTGTTCCTGCGAGACAAAAAGCTTTTAGAAAAATTACTTACTTTTAATTTCAAGGCAGCTTGAATCTTGTTAGTCACCTCCAGTTCCGCCCAACGTGTGATGTCATGAAATGTGCCTTGCACATCCATTTTTCTTTCATAAAACCAATTCTGTAGCTTGTTCTGAATGTAATCAATTAGGCCCATTATTGGCAGTTCCCTTACTTTTCTCAGCACATCATTCATGGACTCCACATTGTTTGTTGTGAGCATGTTGTACCTCCTGTTGGTATGAAATGAACGCGCCCATCTTTCCGGTGGCTCCTCTTTTAAGTAGTTTGTAGCAGCTTTGTCAATTCTTTGTATCTCATCCATGAAACTATTAAATTCATTACGCTTGTAGGTTGTTGCTGCATTGTAGAACAGTGACAAAACTACATCGGAAAAATATCTCTGTCTTAGATTTTTCTCCAAGTGATAAATGCATATCCCATGTTGGCACTCCGGATAGACATTAGCAATTGCGTTAGCAATAGCGGGGTGGCGATCTGAAAGAATGGATAGTTGTTCACGTACCCCAATTGTATTTCTCAACTGATTGAAGAACCAGTTGTAAGATTCATTATTTTCAGAGTCAGCAATACCAAAGGCCAAAGGGAATATGTTGTTGTTTCCGTCCTTTGACACAGCTATCATGAGGACACCACGATACTTTGACTTCAAAAATGCCGCATCTACCATTATTACCGGCCTACAGTTCACCCACCCGGTGATTGAAGCACCATAAGCAAAAAATGCGTACTTAAACCTGTATTTGAGCAGATGAATGTTAGTGCCAACTTTTTTTGCATTTGATGTTCATAATAAGTATAACTTCCTGAACAAAATCTTGCCCATGAGGCAGGATCTGTGTATTATTTTCCAACATAACCATAAAAAAGAAAATAAGTATTCGCCTCTGGGGCAGGATTTTAAAAACAAACTAAAATCTTGGATAACACACATTCTATGTTTGTTTCAACAAAACTAGCAACTATAACTGAAATCCTCCTATTTTTTGAAGAATATAAAATTAGAAAGACTTTTTCTATTGAAGATAACATGTTTGCCCCTGGGGAAGTGGTTCAATAACAAACTAAATATTTACACATGAGGCAGGCAGAACAAAAAAAGAAGTTTTTGTCTATGGGGCAGGAGTTAAAATACAAACCAACCCTTGCCCATGAGGCACTAGGAGCTGTGTATATTTTTACAACATAAGCACACAAAGAAAGGATAATTATTTTTTCCATGGTTCAGGAGTTTAAAAACAAACTAACTCTTGCCCATGAGGCAGGAGCTTTATATCTTTTAATAACATATGCAGAACAAACAAAGAATAACTTGTTACCCCTGGGGCAGGAGTTACAGGTTTTTAACAGTTATAGTGTGTACCTGTTCTCATCATCCCTCTTGATGTTTGTGCACGTGCCGGGGTTTTTTTCTTTCATCATATGAAGATATGATGGCAGCTTATTGTAGTTCTCTTCGGGAGTTCCTTTTATCACCCCATAAGCAAGTTGTATTGCACGCCATCCTTTGTTGTAGGATATAGTTATTCCATATCTCCTTTTCATTTCTTCTACCACAAACGTTGGTGTGATTAGGTTACTAGAATCCCATACAAGCTCTAGGATATAGTCACATATCACCTTGGCTGTCGCATTCCTCTGATCGGATTGTATGAAATCAATGGAGCAAGTATGTTTCTTTTCATATTTATTGACTTGGAAAAGCAAAGAACCTTTTATTTTTGAAGCATGAAAACTCCAACTACAGTTGTTATCCAAACACTTCAGCCAATATCTCGTTTTGCATGATTTAACAACTTTGAATTGTATGTTACGTGTTATCGCAACATTTTCCATACATCGTTTTAAATTTTCTTTGTCCAAAAAAACCGATTTCACCTCTATCTCATCCACAGATGCGTTATCTCTTAGAATAGCTGTTTCAATATCCATCACTTTCCTTTTTCTTTTTTTTACCCTCTTAATCTCTGATGGTTACCCTATTTCTTCAATTGTTTCTATAGGAGCACTGAAAATTTCAATCTCCATTGTTGTAGCCATTTATATGAAAAACCTAATAAAAAATCAAACAGAAGATACTTATTAAAAGTTTTATAAGTCAATTTACTATTAATACAATCAGCATATGGGGCAGGCACAACAAAAAAAAAAGAAGTATTTGCCTATGGGGCAGGAGTTTAAATACAAACCAACCCTTGCCCATGAGGCAGTAGGAGCTGTGTATATTTTTACAACATAAGCACACATACAAAGAATAATTATTTTGTCCATGGTGCAGGAGTTTAAAAACAAACTAACTCTTCTTGCCCATGAGGCAGGAGCTTTATATCTTTTAATAACATATGCACAACAAACAAAGAATAACTTGTTGCCCCTGGGGCAGGAGTTACAAACTAAATTTTTGCACGAGGCAGGCACAACAAAAAAAGAAGAAGTATTTACCTATGGGGCAGGAGTTTAAATACCAACCAACCCTTGCCCATGAGGCAGTAGGAGCTGTGTATATTTTTACAACATAAGCACACAAACAAAGAATAATTATCTTGTCCATGGTGCAGGAGTTTAAAAACAAACTAACTCTTGCCCATGAGGCAGGATCTTTATATCTTTTAATAAAATATGCACTACAAACAAAGAATAACTTGTTGCCCTGGGGCAAGAGTTACAAACTAAATTTTTGCACATGAGGCAGGCACAACAAAAAAAAAAGAAGTATTTGCCTATGGAGCAGGAGTTTACATACAAACCAACCCTTTCCCATGAGGCAGTACTACAAATCACATACTCTAATTCTCCAGAAATTGATCAACTCGAATTCTCCAAAAAATCAACATACTAAAACAAATCATTGACAATTTAAGCTTCACCATAAGTTTAGAACAATTTTTATGCGATTTTTACCTTCTGAAAGAAACCAAGTTAGATGCTGAAATTCTTGCTGAAATCGCTTAAATTGTAGCTGAAATCCTTGCTAAAATTGTAGCTCAAATCGTAGTTGAAATCGCTGCTTTAAAAGGAGAAGAAATCGCAACTCTAATTCATGGTTGAAATCGCTGAAATTGCAGGTGAAAGAGTCGGGAGTTGCAGGTTGAAATCGCTGAAATTGCGAAGAAGAAAGGGTATTTTTGTCCGAAAATGTATCAGGAATTAAAAAAAGGGTATTTTTACAAGACCTTTCTTATGGGGGGCAAATATACAAAGCCACCCCCTTAAATGGGCATTTGTGTGGTTCTCCCGAATAAAATGGGCCAAGCCCAAGCGCTACATCGGAAAAAGTCCAAAATGGACTGAATAAATAAATTTGGCCAAAGCCCATAACATTCGGCAGCAGCAGTAGCCCAAAGGGCTGAAAAATCGACAAAGTGGACTAAGTCCAAAGTGAAAATGGCGGTGGGCCTAAAGAGGGCCCACACACTAGTATTAGGACAGGGATTAACGTTTTAAATATGTCTTCTTTACTTAGTTGATAGATTTAATTGTATAATTGAACTAACTTTGAAAAACGTAGTTAAATTATCCCCAAACGACATCAACATTTCTTATAAACATTTTTTATGTAATAACTCACTGTTTCACTTGCTTAATTGCTTAAAATCAACTCTTTTATGTAAAACAAACTCTTTCATATTGTCTTTATAGAATAACTCTCTTATATATAAAACTGTCTTTTAAAATCAATTATGTTTCTAAAGTTAGTCAACAAGTTAGTTTTTTCAAACAAGCCCGGGCAACCGCGAGTTAGCAGATACTCTTGGTGCCTTAACATCCTTCCTAGAGTATTAACTTGAACCCTTAACCTTAATCTCTTAATTTTTAAAGTCTTTATCTGTTTTGTGTTTTTAAAAATTCTTATAAGTTTTTCTTGGTTTTTACTTTATAAAAACTAAGTGGCGACTCTTGCTTTTAATTGAAAACATTTCGAAAACTTTAATTAGATTTTCGAAATAAACTTTTCAATGAACAAAGCCATGTTTTTTCCGTCCTTACCTCAAAAAGGATCAAAACATACGTGCGTTGCACGAATACCCCTTATCAATTACTATAAGGAATATATTAAAATATAAATTGTACTTATGTGGTCACCTAATTCTAAATTTAACATAATTTGATATTGTTTGAACCTTAAAAGATAAGTTCTATTGCTTTGATAACAACAATAATTTAACTCATTGAAAACCTCTGAAATTATAGATGAATTTAATTAGCATATATTTATGTGTGCAATGTTTAACCACGATATTAAAATATGTCTTTTATAGTATTCAAATCAATTATTGTTTTTTAATGTTTACATCATGTCCAATATTATTTTGAAGCTCGATTAATTCAGATTCACATTGAAAATTGTTTAGCGATAAACCCTTCCTACCAACAAATATTATGCTAATTAAAGAAAGGTATTTATAAAGTTCACTATACAAATGAGTGTATTAGTAAGGATATTTATAAATTCACTAAACTGAATTCTAAGAAAGGTATTTATAAATTTCACTAAATAAAGAATTAGACTATTCGTGCTTATTTCTAATTATTATTTTTGCACCTATTTTACTTCTAATTTTGTAACTTACTAATTTGATAAATTTGAAAGTACAATATAATACATTATTCAAGATCCAATCTCCAGTATTATTGGCGCCATTTTATTGAAGATCCAAATTTGTTATCACGATGACGTGCATTAATGTTGTGTTGGTTTTTTCTTTATTTTGATTTTTAAGTGTTTAAACTTAGGAGTGGTTAGTGAAATCGTTACTAATATTTCATTCCGAAGTGGCTTCTTAACAGTTATCAGACAGCGTTGGTGTATTACTATATATAATAATTTTTCTCCTTAATTAGGAGTTGTATAATTGTAGGAAAACTATCCTAATTAAATTCTAACTTAGAATGATTTTATATTTCGTAATCATTCTAAAATTTAGCGGCGATACTTTTACATTTTTGTACATTATTGTTATAGACATTATATAATTATTAAAGGGTATAAAAGTCGTTCAATATTTTAGGAAAATTTTGGTCAACCAACATTGTTATTCATGCTTTTATAATAACTAGTTTAGTGTACGCGCTTTGCGCGTGTCATCAAAACGCGTAATTTATTTAACAACAAACACTAAGAATAAAATAGGTATTAGCTACGAACTTCATCACTAAATTGCTCGTAGCTAAGATTTTTTTTAATAATTTATTGCTAATCCATTACTAAATTGAATTAGCGATGATCGATTAGTAATATTCAACAGAACGAATAAAAACATTAAAAATTAATAAAATATTATAAAATAATAAACTAAGAAGAAAGAAGAATATAGTAGAGAGGGAGAGGAATTCTTATTTCTCTTGAGAGATCAATTACAATGAAGGAAAACCCTTTATTTATAAGGAAAAACTAATTTGTTCTCAAAGTTAGGGTTTCTATTTTTTCTCCAAAGAAATAAAGTAGATGTTCACTATAATACAATAAATATATTTATATATTTTTCCTTAATAAATACTATTTAATAACTTTCATACTTAGGATATTATTTTATTATTATTTTTTGCTTTTAAACCTAAATCAATTTGACTTTTAAGTTACTAAAGAAACTACGACAATTTAACTAAATAACCTCTTGTTCTTCTTTTTCCTTTTTTGTCGAGTGCAATATTGTTTTTATTAAAGCTAATTAAATAATAATTTGAGAAAATAGTAAAAGACGATTTTATCTATTGTAAAGTCTTTTAATGAATGACAAAAAGTTCAAATCACATTATAAGGTGCTTCACACTTTAAATATAGTATAGATATAGATAAATATAGATATAGATATAGATATATTTATTTTTCAAGACAAATTCAAATAATTTATCTTTTTCCCTGAAATTATCATATTTTTTACTAATTTAGAATGCATAAAAAATATTTATTTCTAAATTAAATTCTTTAAAAAAAATTTATCTTACAATTCAAAATTAAAATTAACTACACTAATTATGTGATGACCCTATTGGTCATCTTCACCTTTACGCATTTATTGTACTGTTAGAGCTTTCTTGTAGTGACCCCAAGTCATCTATGGCTTGCTGGGGCCGGTAGTTCGGTGCCCTGGTCGTTCGTTTGGTTGTTTTGGCCGTTTGCCTATTTTAGAGCCTTAACTTAGAATATCGTTGACTTTAGTCAACATTCTTAGCTAACGTGATCGTAATCAAATTCAGACAGTTCCGTTAGCTCTGGACCATTGAGTTTGGTCTAATTGGACCTTTAGTTAAGGCATGAGAACTTCTGGTGGGGGCTTTGTATTGCTCTTTCTATTTTCAGGCCATTTGGAGTTGAAAGTGTAACTTGGGTAAGCTTTCGATGATGATAGCGTCAAATTCAAACTCCAATGATTCCATCAGCTATGGAATGTTGAGTTTGGGTTAGGTAGATAGTTGGTTCGGGTTCCGGGTGAGCTAGGCTCATTTTGGGTGTTTGGTTGCGTGTTGGTTAGTGTTGACTTGGGTCAACATTTCTCTGAAATGACCTCGTGTGGAAGTTTCATCGATTCCTTTGAGTCCGAAATGTCATTACCACTCTGTTTGCATTATTGGTTTCTGCGATTCTTCCTGAATAGCCTGGATTCTCCCGTCGAGAGTCACTTTGAAAGTATTACCTAAACTCTTCCGACTGAATATGATAAAGCCTATAAAACATAGAGATATTATCATTTCTTCATTATAAATTGAGATCTTCCAGCTAGCACTAAAAAGGCTACTCCTAGTAGAAGTGGTAGAATTATTCCAAGTATTTTAGCTGGAACAGTTATGTACATTTTTTTTTCTATTCACTCATGATCTGGCCTGGTCGACCCAATCATGATATTGAAGGAGGGGACCTTTTCTAAAAATAAAAATTCTTGCAACTACGAAAACCACAACACATTTGGGCTATGACTGTACTATCAAGTCTTAAGATTGATGTTGAATATCGGTTTATGATTTTGCTCGGAATGCCCCCTAGTATTATGGAAAAGTTGTAAATTTTTAGCTGTTGCAGGTGCAGGCCTCAAGCCTTAATCGCGATTTCAAGCTTTCTCCCTCGCGACTGTGATGAAGCACCTGGTTCATTGTTCTTCGCGATCGCAACGTCGCTTTTCGTGACCGTGGTGAAGCCCCTTCCTCTTTGCTCATCGCGACCGCTTGGATAGATCTCGCGATCGCGATGGTCTAGCCAGTGTGGTCCTCGCGACCGCGAGGGGTCCCTTCACGATCGCGATGAAGGACCCATGGGCAGTATATAAACTTTTCCCTTCTTTTTTCCATCCATCATTCTTCAACTACCTCAACTTTAAAACACCAAAATCATTCTCTAAATTGCTCTAATAAGTTCTGAGGCCTGGGGAAAATCACGTGTTCTTCTCAAATTCTTGTTCTCTTAATTATGGGTATGTCTCCTTCCCCAAGGCTCCTTTCTTCTCCATTTATCTAAAACACCATTGTTTTAAATTCTTGGAGCTCAAAAATTCGTTATAGATTGTGTTCTCGTGTGAAGTTGCATGCTCCGTGGACTCATTCAATTCATAGCTCTTGGCATAATTCCCTCAATTTGGTAGGTGATTCTTGCCTTTTTCCAATTTTTCATTCCTAAATTTCCTTAATTGAGTTCTTAACTTGAGGGGCTGTTTTAGCTCGAAATTATTTCCCAAATTCCTTGATTTTTTGGGAATGTACTCCCATGGTTTTGGTGATCATAATGTAAGTTTTCATTTTCAGTTTCAGATTATGGGGCCCACAGGCCCGCTGGTGACCCAAATTTTGACTCGGCTACAATTGTAGCATTATGGGTGTCGTTAGACTTGTTTTAATGTATTAATTATGTTTTTGATAGTTTGATCATCATTCGGGGTTTCTCGGAGTGATTCAGGCTTGGACATCGTAGTCCTAGCAGCTTGTCGTCGGACGACAGGTAGGTTACAGTCTAAACTCCCTAGACTTAGCATATATAGGATAAAATTGTACTAACTGACATCCTTGGGTTGGGTTATTAGCTAGGCACCACAGACCTTGACCGCTTTTCCATGATTCACCTTGTCTCTTTCCTCCGTTGTGTGTAGTACTCTTCGTAGTTGATATTATCACCCTTATGGTCCTGTGCGGCCTTGTCTGACTCTGGACCATAGATGGTGGGCTATTTAGGGGTGTCCGTGAGTCCTGGACATCGTTATCGTGATTTTATACTGCCTATCTGTGTTGTAGAGCGATTGGAGCCTGTGCAGGGCCGATAGGTTATTTGTGAGCTATTGGGCAGCTATTTGTGTTGATCATGTCATTTCCATGCATATAAAGTGGATTCCTACTACATCTTACTACGGTTTTGGCTTCAGGCCTACTAGTACTGATTTTCTAAACCTTGCATGGCCCTAGGGGCCCATTATCGACGGAAATGACTTGGGAATGGTTTTGAATTAACATGTGGATCTTCTTGGGGTAAAAGAGAGTTAAATTATGATTTCTATCACTAGTTTTACTACTAATGCTAGACTCGGCAGGGTCGTAGTTCTAATTGAGTTTTCTTACTGATTTGAGATGGCATTAGTCTCGGTAGGACCGAGCACCAGAGATGTTTTACCACTGTTTTAGACTTGGTTATGCCCGGGCACCCTTGGTGGGGTTTTTGAGACATTTTTCACTATTTTAGACCTAGACAGAATCTGGGCATGCATACTCGAGATTTGTGTCTCCAGTTTGAACCCAGAATTACTTTGAACAATATTTTTCGATACCGAGTTTTAATATAGGTTATGGGGACCTCCATGAACCTTGTCATTTAGGACTTAGGGCATTGGGCTACGTGTGCCAGAGAAAGGGTATACGGTTGAGTAGAGATATACGAGCAGTATCCTTTCATGGAACCTACCTGCTAGGCCCGTTCGGCACCGGAGGAGGTACATACAAAATTTCTATTCCACCCAGAGGTTATCATGCATCATATCATTCATTGTTTGAGGCTCCACCGTTGTTTTATATTTATTGAGTGTACGCTCCAGTTGTATAGGCGGACGGAGGGTTTGTTTTCAATCATTTGTGTTCCTCAGTTATATGGGTAGCTGGGGGACTATAAGTAGACTGTTGTTACTTTACCACAGTATTATCCCCTGTTACGGTTATATTTATGAGATTGTATGCTGCGAGGTTGTTAATTTTTTACTTGAGATTGGTATGATCAATTTGGTTATTAATTCCTGTTTTCCGAGCATTCCTATCCTTATTACTCTCCTCCCTTCCCTTGTGCTTGAGGTTACAAGTATTCCGTCCACTTTTGAAACTTATTATGTATATATATTGTTATCGCAAGGACCCCAAGTGTGTTGTTTCCTACTTTCACCTGTGCCTGTTGTGTATATATTCTACTTGCTAGCCTTGTATGATGTTTTTGTTGTCTTCCCTTTGGGATAGTTTCTGTGTACTTATTCATTGCCTTCTGTGACTATCTATTTTCTATTTTGTCTGTTACTATGCTTTTATCTTATATGTGCCCAGTCAGCCTATGTTACCTACTGGTTACCTTATGCTTCACATTTGGTGCTCATACTACACTTTGCATCTTGTGGTGCAGATCCTAGTGTAAGCCATCACCGCTAGTTCATGGGAGACTCGTGCTTGGAGATGTTAGACCGTCCCAAACCGAGGGTGAGCTCTTGGAAACCGGAGCTAGCTTTTAGTTTATCTTTTGTCTTATGTACTCTATTACTACTCGAAGACATTTGTCTATATATTATTTTGGACCCATTCGTACTTCTTATATGTAGATCCGGCTCTATACTATGATACCAAGTTTTGGTTTTGGTTTAGCTTGCGCATATGTTTGTATATATTCCTGTTATCTATTTTCTTCATCTTGTTCCCTTACTTCTGCTTATTAAATTGTTCTTCTACTTAAATTCTTAGATAGTAGCCCATTACTGGCTGTTCCAGGCTACGGGGATTAGTTTGCCTACTGGGGGGGTTGTAGGTTCCATCATGACTGAGAAATCGGGTCATGAAAGCTTGGTATCAGAGCCCTAGGTTCACTGGTATCATCGGTATACGGGCCAATGTCTAGTAGAGTCCTGCAAATTGGGGCGGAGGCATCCATACACAATCTTCGGGAGGCTATAGTGACATCTTAGGAAAAATGGACTTTTCTTGCTTCTATCTCATGCGTAGTATCCTTGAAAGTTTCTGGAAATCTCACTTGTTTTGGTTCACTCTTCTGCAGATGGTCCGTACGAGGTCTTCAGCTTATGGCGGAGGAGTGCCTTCAACCTCTGCACCTCTGACTCTAGCTAGGGTCCAAGGTGGTTGCAAGGGTAGTGGTCGAGGACGTCCCAGAGCAGCAGCACAAGTTAGAGCTCCTAGGGCAGAGAGAGAGCCCGAGTATGATTCTGAGCCCGAGTTCATCCCTGAGCAGCAACATGTGGACCTGAGGATAGACCAGGTGCCACCAGATCCTGTGCTAGTTCCAATACCAATTTCGGTGCCAGCTTCAGCCCCAGCTCAGTCTTCAGACATTCGGGGTTTACTACTTCAGCTTTTGGGTATAATTAAATAGTGACCTTCTGAGATAGCGCATACATCTACTCAGGGGGCAGCCCTGGGCGTTCAAAGTTCAGAAGCGCATCCTGCTACTGCGGCTCCCCATGCCGAGGTTATTCTGGTCCCCTCAGTTGCACAGCCTCTTGCTCCCCGCCTGGTTATAACAGAGATAGAGAAGAAGGCGCTGGGTAGATTCTTGAGATTGGCACCTCCGCGGTTTGCTAGCACTTCAGTATACAACCCACATGATTTTATCACTACCTATTAGGAGATGTTGCATCATTTTGGGCTATTGGAGACTCACGGGGTTGGCTATACTACATATCAGCTGGAGGGCCCAATGAAGTTATAGTGGAGGGCCCAGGTTGCTTGCAGACTATCACCATCACCTCCTTTGGCTTGGTTCGAGTTTTATGAGGCCTTTATGGCCAAGTTCTTTCCACAGAGCGACATAGAGCGTCGGAGGGAGGAGTTCACTAGATTTACTTAGGATACTATGACCGTCTCAGAGTATGAGACCCATTTCCATCAGCTTTATCCATTTGGGGCCATGATTATGCTTACTGAACCTGACAAAGTCCGTAGATTTATCTTGGGGCTACGAATAGAGTTTAGAGAGCCTGCAGAGATATTGGTTGCTAGTGGTCTATCATTTCAAGCTATTGCGGACAATGCCTGTACTGTAGAGGATTCACGTTGTCATGACACCGGGGCCAGAGATAAGAGGCCTCGACATCCGGGTGGCTACAGTGGTTCCAGACATAGTGGTAGAGGTTCAGGCTAGTGGGGCTGGGGTTATCAGCCAGAACAGCACCAGGGTTAGTTTAGCCGACCAGTTTAGGCTTCACTTCAGAATTCTGGTAGTACTCAATTTGAGCAGGGTCAGAGTAGCCATCAAGGCTATAATGGTCAGTCTTCGAGGGGTGCAGCTTCTAGGGTATTCAGTCATGGTTGACATATGGGTTCTGCTGGTTTATCCCTACCAAATAGGTCATCAGGGGCTTGATTCACCTGTGGTATTATTGGCCATTTTGCTAGAGATTACCCCCAGCAAGATGCAGTTCATCCAGCCACTCCACCGGCTTAGCCTATTTTCTCAGTTCAGCCACCTGCTCAAGGAGGTGGTGGTCAGGGTAGAGGTGGTACTCCATGTGGCAGAGCAGGTAGTAGGGATGGTGGTCGGGCAGGTGGAGGTCATCGTTAGTTTTATGCAGTCCTTGGGAGACCAGAGGTAGAGGCCTCAGATGCTGTGATTAAAGGTACAATTTATGTGTTCCATCAGTCCGTTATGGCTTTATTTGATCCTGGATCTACATGTTCTTATGTATCTACCTACTTTTTTCCTTGTTTGGGGTTGGCTAGTGAGCCATTATCTGTGCATCTTTCTGTTTTGACCTAGTAGGAGATTCTTTAGTAGTGGATCGGATTGCGAGATCTTGCATGATAATTGTTGGTGATTTGGAGACTTGGGGGTGACTTGATGATACTTTATATGTTAGATTTTGATGTGATACTGGGCATGGACTGGTTATCCCCTCACCGTGCAGTTTTGGATTGTTATGCCAAGACCATTACCATCGTCGTGCCTAGTGTATCCCCGATTGTGTGGCAGGGTTCTGTCAGCTGTGCAGCGTTTGGGATCATCTCTTGTTTTCGAGGTAGGAATTTGATCTCTCGCGGGTGTTTAGCTTATCTAGCATATGTCCAAGATGCTAGTGCTGACACTTCTTCCCCTGAGTCCATCCCTGTGGTTAAAGACTTCCTAGATGTGTTCCCTACTGACCTGCCAGGCCTTCCACTTGAGAGGGATGTTGATTTTTCCATTGATTTAGAGCCGGGCACTAGGCCCATTTCTATTTCTCCTTACCATATGGCTCCTGCTGAGTTGAGGGAGCTTAAGGAGCAGCTCCAGGATTTGTTAGCTAAGGGGTTTATTAGACCGGGTGTGTCTCCATGGTGTGCTCTTGTTTTCTTCGTGAAGAAGAAGGATGGGTCGATGCGGATGTGTATTGATTATCGGTAGCTAAATAAGATGACAGTAAAGAATAAGTATCCAAAATCGAGGATTGATGACTCTTTTGATCAGCTTCAGGAATCAGCCGTGTTTTTGAAGATTGATTTGAGGTTTGGCTACCATCAGTTGAGGATTAGGGAGGAGGACATCCCTAATACAACATTTAGGACACGTTATGGCCATTATGAGTTCTTGGTGATGCCTTTTGGGTTGAATAATGCCCCCGCAGCTTTCATGGACTTGATGCATAGGGTGCTTAGCCCGTACTTGGATATGTTCGTGATAGTCTTTCTAGATGACATCCTGGTATACTCCTGTAGTAGGGATGAGCATGAACAACACTTGAGGACTATACTTCAGACTTTGAGAGATCATCGGCTTTATGCCAAGTTCTCAATGTGTGAGTTTTGGCTTGAGTCAGTTACATTCCTAGGGAACGTTGTCTAAGGATGGGATTAGAGTTGATCCGGGTAATATTTCAATGGTTCGTGATTGGCCTAGACCTACTATTGCCACCGAGGTTCACAACTTTGTTGGGTTAGAAGGTTACTACAGATGGTTCATTCAGGGATTTTCTTCCATAACATCATCCTTGACTATGCTGACTAGGAAGGATGCTCCATTTCAATGGTTAGATTAGTGTGAGGATATCTTTCAGAGGCTTATCTCCTTATTGACTTTAGCTCTAGTTTTGACTTTGTCAGTCGAGGGTCAGAGGTTTGCCATGTATTGTGATGCTTCTGGGGTTGGTTTTAGTTGTGTATTGATGCGGCAGGGTTGAGTGATAGCATATGCATCGAGATAGTTGAAGGTTTACGAGCGCAACTACCCCACTCATGACTTAGAGTTGGCAGCGGTAGTCTTCGCGCTCAAGATCTGGAGGCACTACTTATATGGAGTTCATTGCAAGATATTCACCGACCATCGTAGTCTCCAGTACATTACGAGTCAGTGGGAGCTGAACTCGAGGTAGAGAAGGTGGATTGAGTTGCTGAAGGACTATAATTTCACTATTCTATACTATCCAGGCAAGGCAAATGTGGTCGCGGATACCTTGAGTTGCAAGGCAGTGAGTATGGGAAGCCTAGCCTCACTTTCAGTTTTTGAGCAACCATTAGCCCTGTACATCCAGTCCTCAGCTAACCATTTTGTTAGGCTTGACTTATCGGATCCTAGCAGAGTTCTTGCCAGTATTGTGGTTTGTTCTACTCTAGTTGATCATATTCAGAGTTTCTAGTTTGAGGATCCGAGTTTGTGTGACCTTCGTGATCAGGTAGTTCAGGGTGACGCCAGCTGGGCAACTTTGGGTTCTAATGGTATTTGAGGTTCGACAGTTGTCTTTGTGTTCTGAGGGTAGGAGATCTGATTCAATTGATACTTTGTGAGGCGCATTGTTCTAGATACTCCATCCATCCTGGTGCAATGAAGATGTACAGATATTTGAGACAGATTTATTGGTGAAGTGGTATGAAGAGGGACGTAGCATAGTTTGTATCTCGGTGCTTGAATTGTCAGCAGGTGAAGTTCGAGCACATGAGACTGGGTGGTTTGATACAACGACTTCTCATTCCTTAGTGGAAGTGGGAAGGCATTACTATGGACTTTGTTGTTGGTTTGCCTTGTACTTCTCGGGGTTTTGATTTCATTTGGGTGATTGTGGATCGGTTGACTAAGTCGGCCCATTTCTTGCCAAACAAGACTTCCTACAATGCTGAGAGGTTAGCTCAGATTTACATTCATGAGATTGTTCAGTTGCACAGGGTCCCAGCTTCTATTATTTCAGACCGCGACACTCAGTTCACATCTCAGTTCTGGAGAGCTATACAGAGGGATTTGGGTACAGAGGTTCAGCTTAGTACGACTTTCCACCCTCAGACAGCTGGCCAGTCTGAGAGGACTATTCAGGTCCTAGAGGACATGCTTCGGGCTTGTGTTCTTGACTTTAGAGGTTCATGGGATCAGTTTATGCCTTTGACCGAGTTTGTTAACAGTAATAGCTTTCATTCAAGCATCAATATGGCATCTTTCGAGGCCATGTATGGTAGGCATTGTAGATCGCCAATTGGTTGGTTTGATGGGTTAGAGTCTAGACCGCAGAGTACAGATTTGCTTAGAGATTCCTTAGATCGAGTTCATTTGATTCAAGATAGACTCAGAGCAACCCAGAGTAGGAAAAAGAGTTATGATGATCGTAGACTTTGTGCCTTAGAGTTTAGTGTTTGTGACCTGGTATTCCTTCGAGTATCTCCCTTGAAGGGCGTGATGAGATTTGGTCGGCGGGGCAAGCTTAGCCTCAGGTTCATTGGGCCATTTTAGATTCTACAGAGGGTTGGTAGTGTTGCCTACAAGTTAGCTTTACCTCCGATGTTTTCAGCTGTTCACCTAGTTTTTCATGTATCGATGTTGCGCCGGTATGTTCCGGATGATTCTCATGTGTTGCATTGGGATTTGGTTCAGTTAGATGAAAGTTTATCCTTTGTTGAGGAGCCGATTACTATTCTCGCCGTAGATATTAGGAGATTGAGATCTAGGGAGATTATGGTTGTGAAAGTTCAGTGGAGGCATCATCCAGTCGAGGAGGCTACTTGGGAGACCGAGACTAAGTTGCATGCTCAGTATCCGCAGTTGTTCGAGACATTAGGTTCTCTCTTCTTCTTGACTTTCGAGGATGAAAGTCTTTTTAGTAGTGGATGTTGTAATAACCCTTCTGGTCATCTTCACATTCACACATTCATTGTACTATTAGAGCTTTCCTATAGCGACCCCAAGTCATCTATGGCTTATTGGGGCCGGTAGTTCAGTGCTCTGGTCGTTCATTTGGTTGTTTTGGCCATTTGCCTATTTTTAGAGCCTTAACTTAGAATATTATTGACTTTAGTAAATATTCTTAGATAACGTGCTCAGAATCAAATTCCGACAGTTTTGTTAGCTCCAAAGGATTGAGTTTGGTCTAGTTTGACCTTTAGTTGAGGCCTGAGAACTTCCGGTGTGGGCTCTGTGTTACTTTTTCTGTTTTCAGGCCATTTGGAGTTGGAAGAGTAACCTGGGTCAGCTTTTGATGATCGGAGCATCTGATTCATAATCTGATGATTCCATAAGCTCCGAAATATTGAGTTTGGGTTAGGTAGATGGTTTTTTTGGGTTTTGGGTGAGCCGAGCTCATTTTGGATGTTTTGTTGCGTGTTAGTTAGTGTTGAATTGGTTCAACATTTCTCCTAAACGACCTCGTATGGAAGTTCCATCGATTTCGTTGAGTCCAGAACGTCGTTTTTACTCTGTTAGAATATTGGTTTTTGAATATCAATTTTTCATTGTTCCCGGAATGCCCCGTAGAGTTGTGGCAAAGTTGAAGATTTTAGGTTGTTGCAGGTGCAGGCCTCAGGCCTTAATCGTGATCGCGAGCTTCCTCCCTCACGACCGCGATGAAGTACCTGGTTCCTTGTTCTTCGTGATGGCGACATTGCTTATCGCAATCGTGGTGAAGCCTCTTCCTCTTTGCTCATTGCGACCATGTGGATAGATCTCGTGATCGTGATGGTCTAGCTAGTGTGGTCCTCGCGATCGCGAGGGGTCCTTTCGCGATTGATGTGCCAGGATTTGATGGCACTTTTGACGCTTAAAACAAGGGATTTTTAGGAGTTCTTATGTATATTTTGTTATATTTGATGTCGTTTGTTAAGTGTGAAGGGACAAAGTAGGAAATAGATAAAAGTACCAAAAAGTTGCAGTTTCTGGGGAAAAGATAGGCCACCATGGGCGTCACACCCACGATGGCCCGTGGGGCAGGCCGTGAGATTGAGACTACAATAATTTTCCAAGGTAATGGGCCCCGATGGGCTGGCACGACGCCCATGGAAGCCACGATGGGACATCACCTTGCCCGTTGATGTGCTCCAGGGAGATGTGCAAAAGGCCAAGGAAGGGTGACGGGCACCACGATGCCCATGACAACCTGATAACGCCCAAACTACACCTCAATTTAAGAAGTGTACGCGGTCACTGTCAAATATAGAACCCAACAAAGGTTGGGGTCGATCCCACAGGGAATAAGGTGCAAATTAGGTCGTTTGTGAATTAGATGACTAGTAGTCGATTGTTTCCGGTAAATTGGGGGGGGGGGTTTGTGTGAACAATATTTGATCAAGAAAACAATAATGTGTAATTAATAATCAATATGAGAGTGAACTAGGGAAATGTTCACCATGGCGTCATAACAATTTTGACTCAAGGCTTAACCGGGTTCTTTCTATATGCATGTCACGATGTGATTGAATTCATGGTATCGTCTATTTCTTTCATTCCCGGGTCATTTTAAATTGCTAATTAAGCTGCGAGCTGTTGCATGAATTATTTAGCATCTATGTGCGATAAAAGGAAAGGGTTGATATGGTAGCCTGAGGTATTGGTAAAATTATGATTGACCACTGGTGGGAATAGTCACCCATGTAGAATTTGACAAAATGACCCGTAATTGACTGAGTAGTGTTGGACACTACTCATAGGCTTAAGTTATGAGGCTGATTATTGGCTGGTTTATTATTGGTGATCCTTAGAGGTAGGGTCGGTTGAGGGAGTGGGGTTATTAAATGGATTCTTTAACTTTGTTATCCCTCTTGTTGGTCATGATAATACCTGGTGTTACTGCTCATTGAGTGATGGGGTTGTGCTCGTTATAGAATTGGTTAGGGTGTAAGTGCCCAGGTAGAATTCCCCCTAAGATAAGAGTTGACAAAAATCTCAAGCTAGGATGAGTTCTAATGGAATTTTGGTGTTGTCTGGTTTAGAAATACTTGGTGTCTCGAGGCATAGTGTTGATAGGATCAAGGTGATACCATGATATGCGAGGGTCATAGTATCCCATAGAAGCTTTGAAATAGAGTTCGGGAGAACTATAGGTATAACATTTAACGTAAAGGGATCTAGTCCTCGTGGCATAGGAAATTGTTTCATTCGTTAAGTGTGCATTTCTTTTGCTTTGGTGTTTCGACGAGGCCCCAGATTTCTTAGGCACTCAGGGAGGGGTAATCTAATTGGCCTTATGCAGCTCGAAATAAGGAATTCCTTGATAGAGCAGGAGTGAATTAAATTTTGATTGAGTTAGGTACACCGAGGGGTTTGAAAGTTCAGTGGCTTGCATAAGACTATATTCTCGCTGTCACGGTAGAGCGTTAAGGTTCGAGGGTGAGCTTTTTCTTCTCCTTTTGTCTTAGAAATCATTCGGGGATGAACGATGGGTAAATTGGTATCTTTTGTAACAATATGTTCTGTCGTTATTAAAAAGGAACCTCGTTATGGGATTGCTATTTGTGTGAAGAAATGGGTTAGAAAACTTCCAGGTTGGGTAGTTGGAAATTTTAGGCTAGGCTAGTCTCGAACAAATTCTGAACAAGGTAAGGTCTAGGAAAATTCAGGAGGAGATTGGGTAAAATGTCTAAGTTTGAGATAAGTTTTCTATTATCTAAGACATTAAGGAGTCCGTAGGACTTTTAAGAAGTGAATTCAGGTGAGTAGAACTCCCAATATCAAAGTTGACATGAAAGGGTTGGTTTGGAATGTCAAGATTTAAAGTGTGTTGTGAAATGGGCCATTTTTGGGGATTTTTGAGGTTCTATTCCGTGTCGACCGCTATAGAGGTTGACACTGCACTACGACATTGACCGCTATAGTGGAGAAATTCCCGCTATAGTGATAGTCAAAGGCAGTCAACCCGCTATAGCGGGCGACTTCTGCTATGGTGTTTCCGCTAAGTAGTATTTAGGCTGCTATAGCAGAAGGATGCAACCAGAAAACCCAAAAACATATTTTGTAATTTCATTCTCTCTCTTTCAGCCCCAAAAACAGATGAGGGTTACTCCAAAAACCCTCATAGGCTACTCAAAGGCTTGGGAGCCACGGGGAGGGAAGATTCCAGCTAAAAAGATACAAAACCATGGATTTCAGGCCTTCCATCCGTCAGAAAATGCCTTCATGGAACCAGAATATGCGTGGTTCAGCTTCTTGGCGTCTAGGTAGGCTAGGTTGTTTTCATTGAATAGACTTAGACATGTTTCCATTTTTTATTGTTGTTATAGATGGAAAGGAGAATTCATGTTTATTCCTACGGGTACGGAGTCTGGAGGAATATTGTATGGTTTGGCTGGTTGATTGGTTAGGGAATCATAATAGTGGGACGATGTGGTTCTTTTTGGGTTCGTTTATGATTGTTAAATGGGTGTGATGATAGATTCCAGGAAATTAGATTGTGGGGTAGGTTCGGGAAACCAAAAGTGTTATGGGCAAATGTGGCAGGTTATATTGGACCTTAGAGAATGTTTCCATTAAAGGAAGAGTTGCAAACATGAAGGGCTAGAGTCTCAATGTTAGGGGTATATTTACCTGTCCTGTGTTTGCCTTAAAGGAGGGTTCCTAAATGGGTGTATCTAAAGAATATGTGTCTAAAGGGTAAGATGGGGATTAGTCTTTAGGCGGGTCTAATTATACATTATTCTTTGTATTTGTTGATGGTCCCATGAGTGGACTGGATTTAATTGTTGAAACTATGATTATTGCATATTGGCCCATGAGAGGCCGAGTAGTTAAACTTAAGTATGGGGTTGGTCTTAGTGTAGACCGGGATGGAATGTTGAACACTTAGGTGATGTTTATGGTTTTCCTAATATGCAATATGTGTTCATGTACTATCACTTAGTATAGGAATGGGATTATGAATGTATAATTATCCAGTTATCAGTCATGTGAAATGAATTTGGTTTTGTTGCTTGTTGGTTTACAAGTGTGATTTTATTCATTATTTGTTGACTGTTAGATTTTGTGTGACATTCGGTTTACTCAGGTCCCAAGCCTGGTACAGGTTCCATATTAGTTGGCTCGGGTACCATGCCTGGTATGGGATATTTATCGGTTGGCTCGAGTACCATGCGTGGTACAGGTTCTATAATAGTTGGCTCGGGTACCATGCCTGGTACGGGATACTTATCAGTTGGCTCAGGTACCACGCTTGGTACAAGTTCTATTATGGTTGGCTCAGGTACCATGCCTGATACGGGATTGGGTGTTACATGTGTGTTGGTTCCTTGAGTGAACCGAGTCTATTTGTTACTTGTTGTTCCTTACATGTTGGTTCCTTGAGTGAACCGGGTTATCTGTTAATGATGTCCTAAGATCCTTCGGAGGTCTGGGTTGTTTGCAAGCTATGACATAATTATATGTGGTTTGGTTACTTGCATAGTCGGGCATGATTTATATGGTTGTTGAGTCTGGTTGTTGACTGGGGGTCTTATCGATAGTCATATGGACTTGGTCATTTCATATCGTCTGGTAATATTTGGTTAATGTCGTACCCTTGCAATTCCCATTTTGGGTAAAAGTGACTAGCCGACTAGTGGTGATGTCTGGGCTAGTTTGTCACGAGGCTAGGGGTTGTGGGGTGTATTGTTTTATGGGTTCAAGGCAAGTGAACTTGGAGGGCCTAAGGTTTCTAGAGGGTCTGGTTTGAATAAGTTAGATGAAACAAGGCTAGTATTTGTGAGTGCCTGAACTGGCGGGGTTTCAAGGGTAAGAAGAAACCTTGGGGGTTGAATAAACAAGACTCACAGGTAACTCATTGTTTGGCTAAGGGCAAAGGGTCAAGGTGGTTGACTTAGGATTTTAATTTGAGTCAGGGTGGTAAATTATGGTTTTGTAGGTTGTCCCTCAACTGGCTAGCAGAGGCTGATTGTAGATCTGAGTGTTGAAACTAGAACCACTGAGGTTCTTATAGTGGTTGGTAAGATGGGTGACTTGGGAAGTCCTAGTGTTAAGTGTGACTTGGGAAGTCTAGTGTTAAGTGTCACTTGGGAAGTCTAGTGTTAAATATGACCTGGGAGGTCCTAGTGTTAATGTGATTGTGGAAAGTCCTAGTGTTATGTTGGACCAGGATGGGATGGTGCATGAGTCTCCCTGTTGTGGAGTTGGCAGTGGAGCCAATTAGGAAGGCTCGAGGGCTAAACATGCAGGTTGTAGCGATAATAGTACTAAAGTAAAAGTGGATGGTAAAGGACTAGATTCTTGTAATTTGCTGCATGTTTTCTCTTGATTTCTTATATGATGGTATGTGGTGGATTCAGGTCGACCGATGATGCCTACCAGTACATATTGTTTGTACTGATACTACTCTTGATATACCTTTTTGTGTATAGTCTAGTTGCAGGATCAGTGATGTTTAATAGGTATAGGACAATGGCGATCTCTAGCAGCTTCTACTCTTCATTCCATGGTGGAAGCTATGTCTTCTCTTCACTTTCTTGTTTTTTTCCTGTTGTAGCTCTTGTACCTATTTAGATTATTTCCTAGGGACGGTCTATTTTCAAGTTGTAAACGGTTTTTCTTATATTAAAAAGGGTTATTTTCTTATGCTTTTCTTTATTTTCCGCATTACCTGTTGGATCGGGTGGTAAGGGTTCTCCTATCTAGGTGTTTAGAGTAGGTTCCTGCACGGCCCGATAGTTGGTTCGTGACAGCCCCAGCCCCAAAAGTATAGAAGGATGTCTATGGCACATTGGTGGCGCGTCACCTTAGCCCCAGAAATACATAAGGGAGATATTGGCGCATTGGTGGCGCATCGTGCCAGACCCCAAATCCGAAAAATTTCCAAATTTTCTCTACTCCAAATCCAAGTAGGAAAAGGAGTTATTTTGCACATCTATAAGTACATCCTTAAACTTGATTCTGAGGGAACTTTTGGCCTACGAAGAGCTAGGAGCCGCCGTAGAGGATGGAGAATATTGATTTCATATTTTCTTCTACTTTATTATTTATTTTTATATTTTTTTGGATGAATTGTTGTTATTACTCTTTGTCTATGTGGAGTTAAACTTCTCGTTCTAAGATTATGGTAGCTTCATAATTGTTGTAGTAGACTCTTGATTTGATTAGCAAGATTATCATATTAGTTATTCTTTTATTCTTGTGCTTACTATTTTAATGCTTCACGACTATTAGAATAAACTTATAATCTTATTATGAACCCGAAAGAAGGATCAATAAGATAGAACGAGGAATAAAAGGAGCATGATCTTTCTTTTATAATGTAAAGAGTAGATTTGTAGTTAGGATATGAATATACCTAGATTGCCTTACTTAGTTTAAACGGGAGTAGCAACTTCGTTCACATGTTCATTCTGCTCATAGGAATATTGAACTAGAATTGCATGCGAATAGGAAATTAGAGGTTTGGAAAACCATAATCATACAATTTACTCCAAAGCAATAACTAGATAATCAAGCAAGTCGATTAAATCTATTACTCAACATGAGTGTTAGCAATTCCATAATCCTAGATCGATTTCACCATATTGATTGCGTAAGAATATACTCTTTGGCTGGTTAATTGTTCATTAGTTAATTTTTTTTACTTTAGTTAATAAATATATCTTTGGGTTTTTACGCTTGAATAAATAATTAGAACTAGTTTGATTTAGTAAAATAGTTAATCGACAAGTCCCTATGAATACAATATCTGGACTCTCAATCCTATATTACTTGTACGATCGCATACACTTGCGTGTGCATTTGGATGCAACAATTTACTTTTACTCCCAAAAAGTATCTCAACTGGCCCAGATCCTTCATATGGAAACCTAGTATGTAGGAAAGACTTGGGGGAAGAGATCCCCACATAATAACTTCATGTGATGATAATGTCATCACCATATACAAGAAGGAGAATATGCCAACTGTTGATTGCTAGTAGAAGACTAAGTGATCACATTTGCTCATTTTCAACCCAATATTTTGAACTACCTCACTAAACTTGCCAAACCAAGCCCGGGGACTTTTCTTCAAGCCATACAAAGACTTCTTCAAATGACAAATTTTCTCATACTTCCCCTGGGCAATAAAATCGGGTGGCTACTCCATATATACTTCCTCTTGAAGATTGCCATGAAGGAACACATTCTTGATATCTAACTTATGGAAAGGCTAATTCTCAAAAGCAGCGAGAGTAATGAATAGAAGAGAGTTTATCAAATGGGGAGAAGGTGTCTGAATAATCTACCTTATATGTCTGAGCATACCCTTTAGGCACAAGTCTGGCCTTAAGTCTTGCTACAAAACCATCTGAATTAACTTTAACTGTGAAGACCCACTTACAACCTACTAGTCTCTTTCCCTTTGGTAAATCCACAAAATCCCACATGTGATTTTCCTCTAAGGCATGTATTTTATCAAGCATGCACCAGACCATCCAAGTGCCTCCTTTACTATTTTGGGTACAAAATGGAGTCTAGATAAGTAATCAAAGATCTAGACGTAGAGGATAAGCGGTCATAGGAAACAAAATTAGCAATGGAATATGTGGATTTGGAAGTGCGTGTGTGTAACACTCTAAAAAATTCTAAGGTAAGAATCGAACCATTTTTCATAGGTATCATCATAAATTCCCCAGTGTGGTGAGTGTTTTGGATGCGAATCATGTTCATAAGAAACTCCTTTCATCAAGTTAAGTTAAAAGCACCCCAATCGATTAAGTTCTCATGTAAGAATCAACTAGGTCCAACTTCAAACGATCATTACTCCTAAAATATGAAAATTTATGTGGCCTAGTACCCACCAAATTAAATTTCCTTGAGTTTTCTTTCCAACGCCATCGACTGCGCGTTAATCCAAGTCTGGAGTAAAATGTTATGGATATTTTAGTAGAGCACTATCAAAAACTACGAGCTCATTCCACGAGCCGTGAATTGAGGTTCCACGACCCATGGATCAAACCACGGACCGTGAAAACCATCCTCGGAACTCACTTCAGCAACCTTAAAAAAGGGTCTGAGAATCACAAATTTTTTCCATGACCCGTGAAACACCATCCATAACCCCATACCAGAAATTTCTGTAATTTTTCAGACTCATCTACCAGGGGTATTTTGGTCTTTTCCTACCTATATAACCCCTAAACTAAGTCGTTTTAATACTATTTAAGGATTTTTTATTCAAACTTAGTCAACGCTCCCCTCTATTCCCTCGATCAACTTCAGAAAAGAAAAAGAAAAGAGAGATCTTCTCTCCACCTTAGGCCTAGGGCTTCTTATCCAAAAACTTCCAAACCTCTAGGATAATTCTAGGTTTTTGACACCATGTATGTGGAATTTCAATGAGGGTTTACTTTCACCCTCATACCCAATGTTTTGGAATTCAGTATAATTTTTACAATTTATGATTCTAGGGTTTATACCCAAACATGCATTTTCTACGAATTCAAATTCTTGATGATACTACATGATTATGATCTTTGTTAGAATGATTTTTGTATGACTTCTTGCAAACAAGTTTCCAACCCCAAGATTTTTGTAGAAAAAGAACTTAGCCTGACTTTATAAAATTTTCTCATGATTAGCTTTTCTTTCAGAATTTAACTCAAATTATCAGCATTCAGTTTAAACATAAATTAGTCAGTTTTTAGCATTTAGTCTTTCAGAAATCATCACAACATACTTAAGTTCTGACCCAGTTTTAAGAACATCAGTTTTAAACGAGCTATCAAAAATATCATTTGGGAGTAGTATTTAGAAACGAGTTGGACTAGGGTCTTAGTTTCACCTGAAGTCACAGAATAACATGCCACCGTAGGTCTATTTAGCCCCCAGTTGGGATAAGTATAGTGGTCATGCTAGTCATGCCTTTATTCTCTGGCAAGGTATATTGGGTCCTCTTGATGGGGTATATACATCGGACTCCATATTTGGCTCATGTGGTTTATGTTGGTTAACAGGCTCTCCCACAGATTTAGACTTAGTAGATTGTACATGACCCTCAGTTCAACTCAGTTGCATTTTCATTATGCCTTTTTACTTCAGATTATCTCTCATACTTATCATACTTAGGTTATGATCGGGGTCATTGTACTACAGTTTAGTTTGGCACTCAGTTTGCATTTTAGTACCATTATCAATGTTTTCATCATGTTTAGTTACTTTACAGTTTTCATAGCTCACATGCTCGGTACATTCAAAGTACTGACCACATACTTCTTTGCCCTATATCGTATTATGATATCAGGTTCAGACATTGAATTTCAGTAGTGTGGATAGTACGACTCTGTGTCACTTTAGCTATTACATGGGGTGAGTCCTCATCATCTAAGGACAAACTTTTATGACCTTTTCTTATTAATTTTGATTTTCCATATTTAGAGTTAGCTTGGGACTTATCCCAATAGCTCATCAGTAATAGAGGCTTTTAGACATATAGTCAAATATTCAGCTTGTTTTAGATTAAGTTTTACTTTTCAGACATAGTATTATTTCAAAGATTCTCAGTTAAATTCTAGAACTTATGTTTTACTCAGTTTAGCTTTCGCTCTGTTTCAAATATGTGAATTGTTTAGTATTATGTCATGCCATGGGTTAGCTTAAGGTCACTTGTGGCTCTAAGCACCATATTAGATCCAAGGTATAGGCTTAGGTCGTGACAAGCTTGGTAGAGCATCAGGTTTAAGGTGTCCTAGGGTTTCTGAAAGCGATGTTAAGTAGAGTCTTTTTCATAGGTGAAGAGCGCCACAGTTATGAGAGAGAGGCTATGAGATATTTTTAGGAAAACTTCACTTCTTTCATGTTCTTTATCGTGCAATAGAGTTTAACTCTGTTTACCCTCCAAATACATGTGTTGTTCCCAATTCCACCGACTATGCCTCATATATGAGGTGCTAGAAGTCGTAAATCTCAGATTTCTATCAGTGAGGTGCTCTCAGATAGAACCATCAGAAAGTGAGAGAATGCACAAGGGCTTGAGAGGAGCCCACTAGTGCGTCTAAGTCTATCAATTCAAAATAATGTATCCTTGTTCTTATAAATAATGTAGTGAGAAAATAGTAGAAAGTGCTCTTAGATCTCTTCCAAAACTATGTTACTAATAACACCCTTGAGAGGGGAAAGTGTTTACCTAGATCCCTGGATAATGTTTCCACCCGACAGATGTTGTGAGTTGGGATGTTGTGTTGTAAGCCATGAGTAGTAGGATGAACCTAAAGCCAGAAATATGAAGTCAGAAGTGTAGTATCCAAGAGGGGAGGAAAATATTTGATTGGAGTATGTCTTTAGAGTTGCGTTTTATTAGGTAAGTGATAGGATGATACATCCCTTGGTGTGGACTAAAGAGTATAAATTTATTGTGCTAGTATAGACCAAGTATAGGATGTGAATGAAAGGATGAAGTGGTCAGAATTGACAGATTAGGCTACACTTCATGTTTCAAAGAGAGAACCCTTTGGTAGTTGTAGGTCTGTAAATCTAGCTAGGCAAAGAATGAATAATGAACAAATAAGTAGTAGCGATGTTGTGAAAGAAGAACGTTCTTGTAGGCTGTAATTAGTAGATGAAGACATTAAGATCGGTTGTTTTGCCTTGAATTTTGATACGCCCAAATTACACCTCAAAAAGAAGCATAAAGCGGTTGTTGTTCAAATATAGAACTAACCAAGGTTAGGGTCGATCCCACAGAGAATATGGTAGGATCTCGTTCAATTGTGTGTATTCGGGCTCTTAGCTGGCTTATTTCCCTAAAGGGTGGGTTTTAAGTAACAATTAATGTTTGTAAATCATTAAGTAACAAGTAATCAACAAGTATCAATATTGTTGTGATTCAGAGAGAAGATGAACTAGGATTGTGTTCCCCATGAGTTCATAATGATGTAGGCATTGTACTAGTAATCTATTCTGGTGCTTAGCATGCAAGATCGATAAATTAGATTCACCTAAATGGTTGGTCCCCTATATAGATGAATTTCACCATGCAACTTGTCCGTCTACGGGTGTATTTACTAACCCTTACCTTTGATCCCATATTAGATATTCCCAGACAAGGTCAAGTTATTAGATAAGGGTTGATAGCCTCAAATCTCCATTGTAACCAACACTTTTCCTATTCGTTACCTCCTTGGTCAGGGAAGTAAGAATAAGGCGAGTTCTAACATTGGCCATCGTTAAAAAGAAATCAAAGCGAAGGGAAGAACAATACATATATAAACACCGTCCTAGAATTGCTAAGTACTTTGCCTACTTTGTTAATCCATCATGGTTCCCACAACCCTAGTTGTGGATTTAGCTACTCATGTTCATAAGCAAACAATCAGAAGTTTTTAAGGCATTCATGATCATATACTTACAAGAAGAGGTAAAGAAATCCGAAAACTTGAATAATTGAAGAAGAATCAAGAATCAAGAGTCAATGAACTTGTTAATATCTCAAAACCAAGAACAAATCAATACCAAGTGTTTACGAATCTATTTCCTACAAATTATAGAGCATAAAACGTAAAAGAAAACTGAGGAAAGGTATTTATAGACATAAGAAATCCTATCCTAAACTGACAAGGAAAATTGGAATCGACAACTTTCACGGACACAGTCTACGGTCCGTGGAAACTTCTACGGGTCGTGAAACCTCTTCGTGAAACTTAGGCTCCATATCATCTTGCAGGTTCACTTCCACGAGTTTACTCTATGGTTCGTCGTAGAGTTGAGTCATGGAAGTCAGTTTCAGCCAAATTTGCAGTCTTTTTCTGTACTTAGTCTCCAAACCATGTTTTCCTACATAACACTCACAAACACATCAAAACTACTAAAAATCACTAAAGAACATAATCCAATTCCAAGTTTTAAGCGTCAAAAGTGCCATAAAACCACGACACATCAACACCCTCAACTTAAAACTGTTGCTTGTCCTCAAGAGACAAAACAAACTATTCTAGCACGATGCTTTGGTAAAATAAAACTAGGAACTACGGCAGTCATATGATTCAAAAAGTTCAGCTCATAACAAATATCCCCCTCCTTTTTAGTACCAAACAAGTGCACACGTTCCATTTATCAAGACAACACAAGAGGATCCATGGATGACATTATGATATCAATAGACGACATACCATACACAGATGAAACTTACCCTAACAGTCAATAATCAACGGTACTCTAGTTCCCTCACTACAAAGAAGTCCCAATCACACAGTAAATTATTAAATATCTGGGACTGAATTAGAACACTCACACTCACAAAGAAGTTCGAGCAATGCATGCACAATATCATAGGCTTGCCCTTATTTTCTATGCCTCAGTTGTCAAACAGTTGGGCTAGGATCACTATAGGACTTTACTCGTCTTGTAACGTAGGCTCGGGGATGGGTATGATATATTTGAAAAATAGTGACTAAGTCCTCCTTAACACTACGTTATGTTTCTTTCACTTTTTAGACCAACTTTTTGTTTCTCCCTTATTCTCCCTTTTCTATTCTTTCTTTTTCATCAAGTGACGGGTGCGGCTTTTATTTCAAATCAACTTCTTTTTCATCATATATTTTTTTTTCTTTTAACACATATGCCACACCCATTATCTCTCTTTTTAATCACTAAACTTTTTGTTTTCATACCCTATACTTCTAACTTACCTCCACAGTAACCACCCTCAACTTAGGAGATTTGCCTGAGTTGAGGTACACAATGTCCAAGGAGGGATCAGGGACAAACTGAAGGTTCATAGAAAACATGGAAGGTGAATAGGATAGACAACTAAAAGGTTCAATTTTGGCTCAAAATCAGGGATCAAAGGATATTCAATTCATTTGGACGGTCATTTAGGCTAAATGGACTATTTAAAAAATGGCCTATGATCCTTTCCTAACCAACTATCCTATAGGTTAGGAAAGACCAACCGAGCAAGTTTTTAATTGGCACACAATACAAGAACAGTACGAATGCAGCTCACACATACATAGCATAAAGTACAACAATCAATTGCTAACTATCAGGTTCATGCCCTGGCTTAAGACATTCATCAAATTGATAATTATAATTCCATGCACAGATCCTTAGCAGTTAGTCTATAAAAAATGGCTAATCATGTCACACAAAACTTGAGGGGGTCTTTATTTTTCTGTCAAAAATCAGTTTCAAAATCAGGCCATAGACTGCGCTAAGCTCCTATTCTTCTTTTAAATCGTACTAAGTATGGAAAGTAAAACTGAGCTGAAATAAGCTGAGGTGACAAAGGATGCTACGAACATGGATGCACACAGGCAAACTTCATCCTCTATTTCAGTTGGTACGGTGAGGATTGAGGGATCATCAGCAGTGAGAGACCCATTAGATATTCCTGACACAGGGGTGATTGTAGCTGTCTAGGGTGCCACTGCTTCAGTTTATATGCCATCGACTTCCCAGCCACCAGTTGGCACTCCTACAGCTCCCCTCATACCCAGCTTCTTCTAGTATGGTTACCATCACTGCGGAGTTTCTCCAGAACCTGATCGAGAGCCAGACCAATACAGAGGAGCAAGTGAATGACTTGTTGGATTAGCTACAACCTTGGGTGAGGTCCACTGTTGCAGATGCTGAGGCTAGGGTGTAGATTGAGATAGATCGGGTCGCTCATGAGATGTTCAGGCGGATAGATGCATTTGAGCACCAAGTGAATACTCGGTTGTAGACTATATAGAGCCTTGATTTGGGACACATTCAGGATGAGCTGGCATGACTCAGAGAGGAGATCAGATCTATGACACTAGCCACACTCCTATTTTGCCTTCCATCTCTATTACGGTCCCAGAAACTCCATACTGGGTGGTTGATTTGTTTGCTCAAGTGGAGCCTGTGCTCCCGGGTTCTAGAAAAAACAGGATGCACACTAACGTCACTTTGAGGTGGAGGTGGATCCGAAGAAGCTGAAAAAAACACAGCTACTGCCATGTAGTGGTCCCGAGATGACATGCGCATTCGTGAAGAGGTAGAGCAGTGGAGACTTCAGGGTGAGTCCACCAGTTCGGCTCCTATTGTTGGAGAAGCCACATCCTCTGTTCTTGAGATTCTAGAGTCTGCCATTGTTGGGAGGGCATCTACTATTGTCCCTCCTATTGCTGATCCATTAAGCACGATGGCACTTGCCACCGCTACTAACACTGCTATGGGTGCCACATCTCTATTATATGGTCTATATCCGACATCCTCAAGACTACCGAATCCAAGAACAGTCGATGAATCAGACAAGGGAAGGGTATAGTGGTATTGTCTCTGAATGCCCGCTCATGAATCTTTTCCCTGATGTAGCGGGGAATATTAATTTCATAACAAACCATGATGCTGGCTATTAGGACTGCACGGTCAGGTGTAAGAGAGTTGTTTGCCAGTGTTGGACAGAGACAGAACTTAACAATATCCCACCAAAACTTATTGGCAAAGCTCAAGGATGCTTTTCGAATTTCTCCTCCATGAACCCATTCCGCATCCTCACCATTTTCATCTATGTAGCCGGCAACCCATCTCAATAAATTGACCTTCTGAGTTAGATATCTCATGTTAGTTTTATCTTTGACCATTTTCATCCGATGGTCAAACTCAGCTGTGTCTATTGGAAGTTCATATTTAGGCCCGAACAGGAAGCACTAAATAGTGCGCTCAAAAATATCAACTGGTGTATGTTGCACTATGACACTAGCAAGTGGGGGCAAGTCCTGATACCTCTATTTTGGCTGAAGTAGTTGATCTCCCATGGCTGCATAGGCAGTGTATAATTCTTGTACTATCTCTAGACAGTATCTTCTTGGAGGCTCAGCCATCCATTCAAATCGATACTAAGTGAATGTGGCATGAAGGTTCGGGATGGAGGCCAGACCCTCAGTACGAATCCATGGCTCCTCAAAGATGCCCCTCTTAGGCATACCCTATCAGATAAAACTGCACCCTCTATGTACTTTTTTTGCATGCCCCAAATACACCATCTCCGATTATCCCGAGCCTCAAGTGTCAGAGCTCTGTCTACCTCTTCTTGTGTTTTTGTCTCAGCTTCCAGAGTGGCTAGACTGGTGGAACTTTTATCACCGAAGGATAAGTCAACATCATCAAACTCTTCTTCTTCTAAACCAGTCCCGGTCCCAGTATTACTCTTCCAATTGCTATCACCCATGTCTGACGACCCCTCTTTCTCTTCAGACTGAGGAGAAGTGGTCGCTGCCTGTGGTGCAACTGTGAGGGCTAGCTTTAGTGTAGCCTCCACAACTGCCTGTGTCTTTATCCCTCGCCTCGTGGTCCAAGGCTCCATATTAGGGTCCTACTAGATCTCATAAACCTCCTCGGACCCATTCTTTTCAGCTTCTTTGGGCTCATCTGTGAGTCTAGATTTGAAAAAATGAGCCCCTTCTTTAATTCCTTTGTTGTGTGGGCTTTACCCATCTTTGGGGTATTCTTTGGTGGCATGGTACCTGTAGGGGAAAATATCATTATAGTAGAGGCAAGCAAACCCCAAAAAAAATTTAACAGTTTAACTGCACTTGGGGATCCACGAGTGGGTTTCACAGCCAGTGGAATGAACCACGGATCGTGAACACCCTTCGTGGTTCACAGGGCAAATTAACTTCTTACAGGTCTTAGTTTTACGAGTGGCATCTATGACTCATGGATGCCCCTCGTGGAAATTAGACAACTTTAACTGTCTAAAGGTCTGAGATTCATGAGTGCCATCCATGACTCGTGGTTTGATTTATGGATCATGGACGACCTTCATGAAAATCAGACTTGAAAACATTCCCCTAATCTAATTTCTATGAGTGCATTCCATGGTCTATTGAATGAACCACGACCCATAGAATGCCCTAACAGTAGAAAACCAAACTATTCACAATTTCTTACACCCTTTCAACATTTATACACAACAATTAATTTAATACAAGTATTTTCTCATGAAAAACCATCATCCCCTAGGGTTTGGACATCAATTTTAAACAAAAATCACCCTAGGTCCAGTTTTTGCATCCAAAAATCAAAACACAATAAGAGCTTTGAGCATACCTTAAGATGATTTTGGTTTTAAATGAGCAAATACTTGCAATGGACTGATAACTCACGTGACCCATAATTTTCTTAGCTTGGGAAGGTCGATTTTGGCACTTTCTTATGAAGAACACGATGGGAAAGTTCCTAGGGCTGATTTGGGAGTCCTCGATCGATTAGGAGATGAAGGTGAAGGGTTTAGGTATTTTATTGGAGTAGGAGAGTGTATGGGTCGATTTGGATATGAAAAATGGGGAAAAAAATTTATTTGGGAGGGATTTAAACAAAAAAAAGTCACGAGTCGGGTCGAGTCCTATCGGGTTGACAGAATTTTAAAAAAAAAACTTACATGAGTTCCATGAGTCATGGACTGAACCACGACTCGTAGAACAGGTTCGTGGAACAAATCCTGCCACCCAAAATTCTGCCTGATTTCCACGAACTGAAACTACAACTCATGGAATTGGTTCGTAGAACTTGTTCTGCAGATGACCAAATTCTTCTGATTTCTATGACCATAAACCAAGGATCATGGTTTGAACCACGGGTCGTGGAGCTGGTTCGTAGATTTTGTTCTGCACTTGGACAAATTCACTTGAGTTCCACAAGTAGGGTCTATCCCTCGTGGACTAATCCATGGTTAATGAACCTTGCTCGTGGAACCATACTTACCCCTTTTCTGAGTTCATCTTTTCCAGAACCTTTCCTCCATTTATCCCTGCACACATAGAAAACATTAGCCTTGAGTTGCCTCCCAATCAACACTTGATTTAACATTGCGGCATGACACAGGTCACTTGACTACTCAGACTTCATCAAGTTTCCCTCATGGGTTGCCTCCCATGCAGCTCCTGATTTAATGTTGCGGCATGACGCAGGTCACTTGACTACTCAGGATTCATCAAGTTCCTTGGTTATTAAGAATTCACCAAGGGTCCAAACTTCAACAACTTTAAGCTCTTCTGCAGTTCCCAAATATGCCTTTATACGCTGAGCATTTGCTTTGAACCTCTTGCCCTCATGATTTTCAAGCTCTACGGCACCATGTGGGAAAACTTGTACCACTTTGAATGGTCCAATCCATTTGGACTTTAGCTTGCCTGGGAACAAGCGAAGTCTGAATTGAGCAGTAGAACCAAATCACCTATTGCAAAAAATATCTTCTCAATCTTCTGGTCATGATACAATTTCATCTTTTCTTTGTACAAGGCTGAACTTTCATAGGCATTGAGGCAAAATCCCTCTAATTCATTCAACTTCCCAAACCACTAAAATGATGTTGTAAACCAGTCTAAATTCAACTTCTTCAATGCCCACATGGCCTTATGTTCAAGCTCAACAGGTAGATGGCATGCTTTCCAAAACACAAGCTGATAAGGTGACATACCTATTGGTGTCTTGTATGCAGTCTGGTACTCCTACAAAGCATCATCTAGTTTCCTAGACCAATCCATCCTATTCGCATTCACAGTCTTCGATAGGATTGACTTTATCTCGCTGTTGGAAAACTCAACTTTCCCACTAGTCTGGGGATGATAGGGGGTTGCAACCTTGTGTTTCACTCCATACTTCTCAAACAAAGCACGAAACAACTTATTGCAAAAGTGAGAGCCGCCATCACTAATAATCACTCGTGGTGTACCAAATCTGGAAAATATGTTCTTTTTCAAGTACGTTGTGACACACTTGCCTTCATTACTGGGAAGTACAACTGCCTCCACCCACTTAGATATGTAATCAATAGCCACCAATATGTACCGCATCCCATTCGATATCACAAAAGGACCCATGAAGTCAATACCCCATACATCAAACAGTTCAACCATAAAGATGGGAGTGAGAGGAATCTCATGCCTCTTTGATATACCACCTTCTTTCTGACACCTACTGCAAGCCTTAGAAAAATCATGGGCATCCTTATTGACGGTCGACCAATAGTAGCCGCATTGCAAGATATTGTGAGCTATTCCGATACCATTATGATGCCTCCAACAGGGGATGAATGGCAAACCTCTAATATCTCCATCATTTAAGCTTCAGACACACATCTACGGATCATGGTGTCAGAACATACTCGAAACAAGAATGGTTCCTCCAATAAGAATTTCTTAACATCAAAGATGAACTTTCTTCGCTGGTAGACATACATATCAGGAGGTACCACATCACTTGCCAAATAGTTGGCAAAGTCTGCAAACCATGGAATCAGATCTTGGGAGGTGGTTAACACTTGCTCGTCTAGGAACCAATCATCAATCTCTTGCTCATCATTAAGCTTCAACATCACTTCTTCCTCTAATCTTGACAAGTGGTCTGCTACCTGATTTTTTGTACCCTTTCGGTCCTTGACCTCAAAGTCAAATTCTTATAGCAGCAACACCCATCTAATCAATCTAGGCTTAGCATCCTTCTATGCCATGAAGTACCTATAGTTGCATGGTAAGTGTGCATAATCACCTTAGTGCCAAAAAATAAGATCTGAACTTGTCGAATGCAAAGACCATAACAAGTAGCTCTTGTTCTGTCACAGTATAGTTCTTTTGAGCAGTATTAAGTGATTTGCTAGCTTAGTATATACGATAAAGAATCTTTTTGCATCTTTGGCCTAGGACTGCTCCTAGATCCACTCCACTAGCATCACATATAACCTCAAATAACTGAGACCAATTAGGTGAAACAATAATGGGAGCGCAGATCAACTTTTGCTTAAGGCATTCAAATGCCTTCAGATATGCATTATCAAAAACAAACTTCACTTCCTTCTCCAATAATTTGCACAAGGGATGTGAAATTTTAGAGAAGTCCTTTATGAACCTGCGATAGAAACCACCATAGCCCAAAAAGCTTTGGATACCCTTCACAAAAATGGGAGGAGGCAAATTTTCAATCACCTTTATCTTTTCTTTGTCAACCTCAATATCCTTTTTAGAAATCCGATGGCCAAGCACTATGCCCTCTTTGACCATAAAGTGAAACTTCTCTCAATTTAGCACTAGGTTGCACTCTTTACATCTTTTCAGCACACAGCTCAGATGAGCTAAACAATCATCAAAAGAGTTAGTAACTACAAAAAAATCATCCATGAACACCTCAATAGTGTCTTCCACCATATCTGAGAAAATCGACATCATACATCACTGAAATGTTGTTGGCGCATTGCATAACCCAAATGGAATCCTCATGAAAGCAAATATCCCATATGAACAGGTGAAAGTGGTCTTCTCTTGGTCTTCAAGAGCAATCGAGATTTGATTGTATTTAAATAACCATCAAGAAAATAATACAATCCTCTACCAGCAGGACGGTCTAACATTTGATCCATGAACGGCATCAGAAAATGGTCTTTCTTTGTCCAAGCATTCAACTTTTTGTAGTCCATGCATACATGCCTGTGAATGCCCTCATCAGAATCAAATCATTCTTAGCATTAGGAACCATAGTGATTTCACTTTTCTTATGGCCTTTATTGATGTTTATGCAGGTACTTTAGATAAAAGATGAAAAGCAAGGATATGGACCAAAATGGAGATAAAAAAGGAGTTAAGTGTGAACCGTTTGGAAAAGCTAAAGATTCTGACTAGAGATGTTGTGGCCGTGCGATAAGCACAAGACGAGGTGTGAACCTCACCTCCTCTGCATTAAGCTACAAAAACCATTGAAGAATCTGTTAAGAGGTGTGGTCGATGTGTGACGCACACATTCCAAGGTGCGAACTGTACCCCCTTCACATAAAGCTCCCAAGTTAGCTGAGTCACTGGTCCAACTGAAGGCAGTGTGCAACACACACATCACAACGTGCGAACTGCACATCATGCCGTACACCCCCCAAAGAGAATTTTTGTCCTAACTTTTAGTGACATTTTGGGAAACTATAAAAGGCCTATTTAGGCACAATTGTAAAGAACTTTCTCCAGTCCTGAATATTCTAAAGAGCTTTTTGCTTTGAGACTAAGTTTTCACCTCCATTAAGAAGAAGGTTTTCATCTAATTCTCTTGTTAAACACTTGTGTGCTCAAATTGAATCTAGAACTTGAGATTCAGCTCTAATGGAAGAGATTTTGACTTACCCAATTGGTATCTCTTTCTCTTTTGCTATGAGTGGATAATTTCTCTTATCTAGGGGTGTGTTGATGATGTGTGCTTAAAAAATGGGTGTGGGTTTATTTATTCTTGCTTATTATTGCTTATTTGACATGGGTCTAGTAATTTCACCAAGTTTTAATCCTAAAATTGGTTGTTGCAAACATTAATTTTCATTACTTGACTATGTGATTTCTTGAGAAAGGATTTCATAGTTTTGGATGTGAAATTACTAGCGGGAACTTGGGACTCCACTCAGATATGAGGCTAGAGATAACTCATATCGACAGAATCACCCATTTAAGGGTCTAAGCTAGAGATAATGTGACCTCCCCAAGCTTAGATTGGTTGTTTCTTGATCACACTGATGATGCTCGAACTGAGATCATCGGATATAAGATTGTTGATCGAGAGATAAACAATTCTTACCCATGACCAATTCTACTTATGTTAATAAGCGAGAATTAGTAAGAATTGATAATCACTCTAACCCATAATTAAAGCCCCATCGGATATGCATTCCTAGTCGTCTAGTCAACTTGGTACACCTGCTTTTGGTTTACTACTCTTTTTAATTGAATTATGATTGTAGTGACAACATCCCAATTCCCCCATCCTTATACTTTCTATTTTGAGCATTTACTCTCGATTGGAACTCAACTCAATACAATCTCTATTTATCTACTCCAAGTCCCTAGGGTACGACCCCAACACTTGTTGGGATTATAAATTTGGTTTTGCTACACGATCGCCGTGACACCCAAAATTGGGGAGCATGATTTGAGCATTCATAAAAAATTGCACCGTTGCCGGGGACTTTAGTTGATAGCTATTTTTAATTGTTGATTTGAAATCACTTTGAGAGTACTCGCTTCTTTTACTTTTGTTTGTTATTTGTGGTTGATTGAATAGGCTAGCTATAACAACTAGGTCCGTCATTAAGGGTAGACCAATCGTGCCAAGTGTTAGAGTTAGAAAACTCTGGGTTTGGGAGTTTGAAATTCTGGGCTAGGCTAGCCTCGACCGGTTTTGAAGTGAGGTAGAGTCTAGGGAAATCCGGGTAAAAATAGATTTAAGTGTCTTGGATTAAGCTAGTTTTTGGCATAGCCAAGACATAAAGGAGTCCGAAGGACTTTTCGGAATCGCTTTTGGGTTAGTAGAACTCCCGAAATTGCGTTTGACGTGAAGAAGTTGTTTCAGGCATCGGGAAAACCAAGTGTGTTGTGAAATGGCCAAAACTGGTAAATTTCAGACATTCTATTCGTGATGAGCACTGTCAGGCGTGATAGCGGTCACCACTATATCGGTGGAAATTACCGCTATAGCGACGGTCAAGGGGCGATCAACTCACTTAAGACTGCTATAGCGGCAGATGACCCCTATAGAAGGACCACTATAGTAGAGCAGGGACCGCTATAGTGGGTCGACGGGTTTTTAATGCAGAAATAGCACTCAAAACATTCAGTTTTCACAAGTTTGTTTTGAAGAAGGGTTGGGCGACTTTCAGGCGATTTTCTTCATTCCTCCGCCAAAAATCAATCCTAAGGTAAGGTTTTCATTCCCCACACTTTGTAATACGTTTCCTATGTGGTAGAATTGCTAGGAGGGAAATTGGGGAAAGGTTGAAATGACCTAGGGATGATTGAATTTGGGGAAGAAGGGGATTCCCAAACATGTATTTTCTTGGGAAATTGTAGGTTGTTTAATTTCCTATTGTGTCCATAAAAAATGATAAGACTAGGAGAATTAATGGTGGAAAGCCCAGGAAAAAGGGTGGAATGATCATAAGTGGCCTGGGTTTGGGGATTTGGTATAATCCGGGTAATGTACAGGCCTGTATGTTAATTGTATATATTATGTGTTATTTTGAGACCAAGAACACGAGAGGAATCTGGAACACGGGAAAGCTGAAGTTGAATAGAGCTTGGATCATTTCGAGGTAGGTGATGGCTTTCATATTTCTGCGAATGTGTATATTCATTGTACTCGTTGTCTAAGTAATTATGTGCATTACATTGCTTAGGGGAATTGTGTGGAATGTCTAAGTTCGGTTTACAGTCTATGTTCGAATGGTGTTTACTTGTTGACTTTACAAGTTGTGTGTGTTCATATATTGACTGTGGTTGTTGACATTCCGTTGGCTCGGGTACCACGCCTAGTACAGGTATAACACATGGTTGGCACTGGTACCACGTCTGGTACGGGTATAACATTCGGTTGGCATGGGTACCACACGTGGTATGGATTTACTTTATTGCATATTGCATGGTGTTTTGTATTACATTGATTGTTATTGGTCCGTGTGTGGACCGGGTTGTTTTACTTAATATGATACTTAATATTGGTTCCGTGAGTGGACCGGGTTGTTATTGAAAAGTGTTATTGATTAGTGGTCCTTGAGTGGCCGAGAACTGTTGTATGACTATTGAGTTGATCTTGGTTTAGGCCGGGTTGAACAATTACTTGTGGTATTGTCTAGAGGGGATTCCAAGATGGGTCCGGGCTAGATGGTAAGGTGTGGTTATGGTTTCTTGTTGGTGGAATAGAACTGTAAGAGATGGATTCATGTGGTAACAAGCTATGTAGAGACTTGTAGTCTAGAGATGCCTGTGATATTTGTTGTATGTTTTCCATACTTGTTACTGGATTTTGCGTACTATTTATATACTGTTTTCTTGAATATTGGCTGATGATCCTACCAGTACACAGTGGTGGTGTACTGATACTACACTTGTCTTTCTTTTAGTGTGTACAGGAAAACTTCCAGCGGCTGAGACGAGACCTCAGATTTAGCACCGTTGTTTCTGATCTTCAAGGGTGAGCTATCGATTCGAGCTACCTTGGGATTATCATTAGAGTTTTAGTCCATTTGTTCGGACTTAAAAACTATTTCTTATTTTGTTTGTGGTTGCATCTTCATACTCTAGATTTGGTATTGATGTTTGGTACGGTGACTTTCATTTCCTAGGTGGGATTTTCCGCAGATAATTAATTATGATAAGATTTTGAGTAGTTGATCTTATTTTCATTGCTAGTTTACTTTGATGCTTGCTTGTTTTAGGCTGTTAGTCTAGGCAAGGGTGGAACTCTATTGATTTGCTCATCTGGGGGTTGGGTGGGTGCCACTCATGATGGGTTGGGTCGTGACAAAGATTGTATCAAAGCCTAGGTTCGTTGATCTCGTTGTACCAAATAGGTCTAGTAGAGTCTTGCAGAATGTTGCGGAGATGTCCATACTTTTCTTCGAGAGGCTACAAGGCTTTAGGAAAAACTATCTTTTCTTCTTTTCCTTCGTGCTATAACTCGATTCTAATTGGTATCTGGTGATACGAATTTGTATCTAACTTCATTCACTCTTCTCTCTGCAGATGGTTACTACCAGGAATAATAGAGCAAGGCCAGTAGTCCTAGCAGCGATCTCGACAGTTCGCGGCAGAGGTAGGGGAAGATGGAAGGGCAGGGGACAAGCTGGAGCCGCACCCTCCAGGGGTGGGGCTCGAGCTGCTGCTGTTGCACGAGGTAACCCCTCTCCTACCTCAAGATCTTGTGGCATAAGATATGGAAGTGGTTGTGGAAGATGAAGGAGCTCAAGAGGAGGCTACACCAGTTGGGGGTGCAGGCATCCCTACTATGACACCAGAAGCTTTTAGGCAGGCATGGGATATTCTGAGTGGGTTGGTTGGCGCTGGAGACATACCTGTAGCTTATGCAAATAGGTCCTTGGATACTCAGCCAGCGGGCACCAATGATCTCCATAGGCCAATGCTAGGCCCAGTGATGACAGGTAATGAGCATGAGATGCTGACTAAGTTCCTTAAGCTGAAACCTTCGATGTTTTAGGGTACAGACAAGGAGGATGCCTATGAGTTCATCCTAGATTCCCATGAAAGGTTTCACAAGTTGGGTATTGTACATCATCATGGGGTTGAGTTTGTCACTTTTCAGCTACAGGATGATGCCAAGCAGTGGTGAAGGTCTCATGTTGAGTGTCGGTAATCTATCCTACCTCCACTGACTTGGGAGAAGTTCCATCCATTATTTCTAGAGAAGTACATTCCCTGTACTTTGAGGGACCGGAAGAAGGATAAGTTTCTGAACTTAGAGCAGGGTGGCATGTCGGTCTCAGCTTATGAGGCTAAGTTTCATGTGTTGTCTCATTTTGCTACACAGATGTTAGGTTCCGAGGAGGAACGGGTCTGATTATTCATCAAGGATCTGAATAGTGAACTGCAGGTACTATCGCTATATATGACTTCTTTAGGAAAGGGTTTTAATGATGTGGTGGATTATGTGAAGAAGATAGAGGGAGTTAGGCAAGCGAGGCAGGCTAAGGCTTTAGACAAGAAGCCCCGGAATGAGGGAAATTTTGGTGGTTCAAACTCCAGGGGCCAGCATCAGCAAGCTTACTCAGCCTGTCCTATTCAGTCAGCTCTGCCAACTACTATATGTGGTCATCAGAGAGCTCAGTCTTCAGCTCCTAGAGGCCAGGGAGTATTATATACATCAGCTAGCAGGCCTACTTTGGACCGTGGTTGCTTCCATTGTGGTGAGTTGGCCCACTTTAAGAGGGAGTGTCCACATAGGCAGGCAGGTAATCAGGTTCAGTAGCAGACTAGAGCAGTGGTTTTGGCAGGTAAAGGTGGTAATGCTAGGGGTCGTCCACAAGGTGGGCGAGGTAATTTCCAGGGAGGTCGGGGAGACAGAGGGAATGATGGTTCATGCAGGGGTGCGGCACAGCCGGCCTGGAAAGTTGCCCAGATTGATGATCGGGCACATTACCATGCTTTTCCAATAAGAACCGAGATGGAAGCCTCAGATGCAGTGATCACAGGTACTATTCTTGTCTATGATAAAATGGCCTCAGTATTATTTGACCCAGGATCTACATATTCTTATGTGTCTGTTAGTTTTGCATTGGGTTTGGATTTGAATTGTGATATCCTTGATTCCCCTATCCATGTATCTACCCCGGTTGGAAAGTCGGTGATTGTGACTCATGTGTATCATGACTATTCTGTGGTTATTGTGGGGTTATGTACTTGGGTAGATTTAGTAATTCTGGATATGGCTGATTTTGATATTATCTTGGATATGACCTGGCTGTTTCCGTATCATGTTGTGTTAAACTGTAACACCAAAACTGTGACTCTAGAAATTTTGGGTAAGGATAGGCTAGAGTGGGAAGGTGTGTACAGGCCCAAGACAGTTAAGATAATATCGTTTGTTCGGGCTAGGAAGCTAGTGAGGAGGGGGGTGTCTAGCCTTCTTGGCTCATCTCCGAGATGATAGTATGGAGTCTCTTCCTATTGAGTCAGTTTCAATGGTTTCTGAATTTGTAGAGGTGTTTCCAGCGGACTTGCCTGGTATGCCTCCGGACAGAGACATATATTTTTTTATTTATTTGGAGCCAGGCACTCATCCCATCTCTATTCCTCCGTATTGAATGTCTCCGACAGAGTTAAGGGAACTTAAGACTCAGCTGCAGGAACTCCTAGATAAGGGATTTATACGTCCCAGTGCTTCACTTTGGGGGGCTCCGGTTTTGTTTGTGAAAAATAAGGATGGTAGTATGCGGATGTGCATAGACTACATACAGTTGAACAAGGTGATCATCCGGAATAAGTATCCTTTACCCCGGATAGATGATTTGTTTGACTAGCTTCAGGGTGCATCGGTGTTTTCAAAAATTAACTTGAGGTTGGGGTACCATCAGTTGAAAATTAGGCCTGAGGATATTTCAAAAACTAGTTTTCGGACATGGTATGGACATTATGAGTTTCTAGTAATGTCGTTTGGTGTGACCAATGCGCCGGCAACATTCATGAGTTTGATGAATGGGGGGCTTAAGTCCTACTTGGATTCTTTTGTTATCGTGTTCATTGACGATATTTTGATCTACTCTAAGAGTATGGAGGAGCATGCTAATCATCTTCACATTGTGCTGGACATCTTGAGGCACCAAAGTCTTTATGCAAAATTCACTAAGTGTGAGTTTTGGTTGACTTCTGTGGCAGTTTTAGGGCATGTGGTGTCAGAAAAGTGGGTGATGGTGGATCCCCAGAAAATTAAGGCAGTTAAGAGCTGGGTTTGGCCTAGCTCTGTGACAGAGGTGAGAAGTTTTGTTGGGCTCGCGGGGTACTACCGTAGGTTTGTGAAGAACTTTGCTTCTATTGCTACTCACCTGACAAGGTTGACACAGAAGGAAGTACCATTTGTGTGGTTTGACAAGTGCGAGGAGAGCTTCCATAAGCTTAGGACACTTTTGACCACAACCCTTATTTTGTCCTTGCCGGTTGAAGGTAAAGACTTTGTTGTTTACTGTGATGCTTCACATTCTGGTTTGGGTACTGTGTTGATGCAGGATAGGAATGTGATAGCCTATGCATCCAGGCAGTTGAAGGTGCATGAGAGGAATTACCCGACTCACGATTTAGAGTTGGCAGCGGTGATTGTTTCTTTGAAAATCTGGGGACACTACCTTTATGATGTCAAGTGTGAAGTATTCACAGATCATCGCAGTCTGCAACACATTTTCATTCAGAAGGATTTGAATCTGAGGCAAAGAGATGGATGGAGTTATTTAAGGATTATGATATGACAATTCAGTACTATCCGAGTAAGGCTAATGTGGTGGCAGACGCATTGAGCCAGAAAACTATTAGCATGGGTAGCTTGGCTTGTTTGGGGGCGTCCAAACGACCATTGGCTAAGGAAATTTGGGCTTTGGAGGCCAAGTTCATGCACATGGGTGTTTCAGATCAAGGTAGGTTGTTGGCCAATATTGAGGTCAAGGCCACCTTCATAGAGGAAATAAAGGCAAAACAGTTTTAGGATCCTAAACTGGGTAAATTGCGAGGCAAGGTAATATCCGGGGAGTCCAGAGATGTCATGATAGACTCTGGTGGTGTATTGCATTTCAGGGAGAGGATTTGTGTTCCTCGGGTCGATGATATAATTCCAAAAATTCTGACAGAAGCTCATGGTTCACGGTATTCGATCCATCCGGGTGTAACCAAAATGTACAAGAACTTGAGGCAACGTTATTGGTGGCTCGGGATGAAAAGGGACGTAGTTGATTTTGTGTCCAAGTGTCAGAATTGCCAGCAGGTAAAATATGAACATCAGAGACCTGCAGGACTACTTCAGAGGAAGACAATTCCAGAGTGGAAGTGGGAGAGGATAGCCATGGATTTCGTGGTGGGTCTTCCCAACATATTAGGAAAGTATGACTCAATTTGGGTCATTGTTGACAGGCTGACCAAGTCTGCTCATTTTATTCTGGTCAGGGTAGACTACAATTCACAGTTATTGTCAAAGATCTACGTGAAAGAGATTGTGAGACTGCATGGGGTGCCACTGTCCATCATTTCAGACAGGGGTACGCAATTTGCTTCTAATTTCTGGGGTAAGTTACATGAAGATTTAGGTACACAACTCACCTTTAGCACAACCTTCCATTCTCAGACTGATAGTCAGTCGGAGAGGATGATTCACGTATTGAAGGACATGCTGAGAGCATGTGTAATGGACTTTGGTGGTCATTGGGACCAGTTTCTACCATTGTGAAAATTTTAGTACAACAATAGCTACCACTCCAGTATCGATATGGCACCGTTCGAGTCCCTTTATTGGAGAAACTACAGATCACAGGTTGGGTGGTTTGAGAAAGGCGATGTGAAGCCTCTTGGCGTAGACTTACTGAAGGAAGTGCAGGAAAGGGTAAGGAGCGCAGGAAAAGGTAAGGGGCGGACAAACCAAGTTGCTGGCTGCTCAAAGCAGGCAGAAGGAGTATGCAGACCACAAGGTCTGGGACATGGATTTTTAGGTTGGTGAACAAGTGTTATTGAAAGTGTCACCAATGAAAGGGGTTATGCAGTTTGGTAAGAAGGGCAAGTTTAGCGCTCGGTTTATCGGTCTATTTGAGGTCCTCGAGATTGTTGGGCCACTGGCTTACAAGTTATGACTGCAACCTAGTTTGTCAGGCGTCCATTCGATATTCCATGTATCCATGCTCAAGCGATACCATGGGGATGGGACTACATCATCAAGTGGGATAAAGTATTTTTGATAAATATCTTCATTATGAGGAGGAAACGGTTTTGATTCTTGCTCGGATGTCTTGAGGTTGAGGACAAAGGTGATTGACATGGCGAAGGTTCAGTGGAAGCATCGTCCAGTTGAGGAAGACACTTGGGAAACCAAGGACATGCGAGACAAGTACCCTCAACTATTTAAGGATTTAGGTACTACACTTCCTTCCTTTTATTTCCGTAATTTTGCGTTTGATCATTCATGGATGAACGATTGGTAAATTGTTATTTATTGTAACAATCGGGACCATCGTTACGGGTAGACCAATCGTGCCAAGTGTTAGAGTTAGAAAACTCTGGGTTTGGGAGTTTGAAATTCTAGACTGGGCTATCCTTGGTCAGTT
This sequence comes from Jaltomata sinuosa, assembly GCA_003996215.1. NCBI lineage: Eukaryota > Viridiplantae > Streptophyta > Magnoliopsida > Solanales > Solanaceae > Jaltomata > Jaltomata sinuosa. Next base: position 59,584 of record QJPP01005790.1, read on the forward strand.
TTGGAGAGAGGTAGAGTCTAGGGAAATCTGGGTAAAAATGGATTTAGGTGTCTTGGATTAAGCTAATTTTCCGCATAGCCAAGATATAAAGGAGTCTGGGGGACTTTTTGGAATCGCTTTTGGGTTAGTAGAACTCCCGGAATCGCGTTTGACGTGAAGGGGTTATTTCAGGCTTCGAGAAAACCAAGTGTGTTGTGAATTGGCCAAAACTGGCAGATTTCTGGACATTCTATCCATAAAGAGCACTATCAAGCGCGATAGCGGTCACCGCTATAGTAGAGGAAATTACCGCTATAACGGTGGTCAAGGGTCGGTCAACTCACTTAAGACCGCTATAGCGGGACTTCTATAGAAGAGCGAGGACCGATATAGCGGGCTAACGAGTTTTTAATGCAGAAACTGCTCTCAAAATATTTAATTTTCATAAGTCTGTTTTGGAGAAGGGCTGGGTGAATTTTAGGCAATTTTCTTCATTCCTCCGCCAAAAATCGTCCCTAAGGTAAGGTTTTCGTTCCCCATACTTTGTAATACGTTTTCTATGCGGTAGAATTGCTAGGAGAAAAATTGGGGAAAGGTTGGCATGACCTAGGGATGATGGAATTCGGGGAAGAAGGGGGTTCCCAAACATGTATGTTCTTGGGTGTTGATTTAAGTACATTAAAATAATCATATGTTCTTAATATCCTATTTTGTCCGTAAAGAATGATAAGACTAGGAGAATTAATGGTGGAAAGCCCGGGAAAAAGGGTGGAATGATCATGGGTGGCCTGGGGTTTGGGTATTTGGTATAATCTGGGTAATGTACAAGCCTTAATGTTAGTTGTATTTATTATGTGTTATTTTTAGACCAAGAATGCAAGAGGAATCCAGAACACGGGAAAACTCGAGTTAAATAGAGCTTGGATCATTTCGAGGTAGGTGATGGCTTTTGTATTTCTGCAAATGTGTATATTCATTGTACTCGTTGTCTAAGTAATTGTGTGCATTACATTGCTTAGGGGAATTGTGTGGAATGTCTAAGTTTGGTTTACAGTCTATGTTTGAATGGTGTTTACTTGTTGGCTTTACAAGTTGTGTGTGTTCACATATTGACTGTGGTTGTTGACATTCGATTGGCTCGGGTACCATGCCTGGTACAGGTATAACACATGGTTGGCATGGGTAGCACGCCTGGTACAGGTATAACATTCGGTTGGCATGGGTACCATGCCTGGTACGGGTTTATTTTATTGCATATTGCATGGTGATTTTTGTATTACATTAATTGTTATTGGTCCGTGTGTGGACTCGGTTGTTTTACTTAATGTGATACTTAATATTAGTTCCCTGAGTGGATCGGGTTGTTATTGAAAATTGCTATTGATTGGTGGTCCTTGAGTGGCCGAGAACTGTTGTATGACTATTGAGTTGGTCTTGGTTTAGGCCGGGTTGAATAATTACTTGTGGTATTGTCTAGAGGGGATTCCAGGGTGGGTCCAGGCTAGACGGTAAGGTGTGGTTATGGTTTATTGTTGGTGGAATAGAACTGTAAGAGATGGATTCATGCGGTAACAAGCTAGGTAGAGACCTATAGTCTAGAGAGGCCTGTGATATTTGTTGCATGTTTGCCATACATGTTACTGGATTTTGCGTACTATTTATATACTATTTTCTTGAATATTGTCTGATGATCCTACCAGTAAACAGTGGTGGTGTACTGATACTGCACTTGTCTTTCTTTTGGTGAGTACAAGAAATCTTCCAGCGGCTGAGACGAGACCTCAGATTTAGCACCGACGTTTCCGATCTTCAAGGGTGAGCTGTTGATTCGAGCTACCTTGGGATTATCATTAGAGTTTTAGTCCATTTCTTCAGACTTAAAAACTATTTCTTATTTTTTTTGGAGTTGCATCCCCGTACTCTAGATTTGGTATTGATGTTTGGTATGATGACTTTGAGTTCCTAGGTGGGATTTTCCGCAGATAATTAATTATGATAAGTTTTTGAGTAGTTGATCTTATTTTCATTACTAGTTTACTTTGATGCTTGCTGGTTTTTGGCTATTAGTCTAGGAAAGGGTGGAACTCTATTGGTTCGCTCATCCGAGGGTTGGGTGGGTGCCACTCATAATGGGTTGGGTCGTGACAAAGATGGTATCAGAGCCTAGGTTCATTGATCTCGTTGTACCAAACAGGTCTAGTAGAGTCTTGCGGAATGGTGCGGAGACAACCAAACTTTTCTTCAAGAGGCTACAAGGCTTTAGGAAAAACTATCTCTTCTTCTTTTCCTTCGTGCTATAACTCGATTCCAATTGGTATCTGGTGATACAAATTGGTATTTAACTTCATTCACTCTTCTGTCTGCAGATGGTTACTACCAGGAATAATGGAGCAAGGCCAGCGATCCTAGCAGTGAGCCTGGCAGTTCGCGATAGAGGTAGAGGAAGGGACATGGGACAACCTGGAGCCGCACCCTCTAGGGGTGGGGCTCGAGCTGCTGCTATTGCACGTGAGGTAACCCCTCCCAAACATCAGGATCCTGTGGCAGAAGAGGTGGAAGTGGTTGTGGAAGATGAAGGAGCTCAAGAGGAGGATGCACCAGTTGGGGGTGCAGGCCTTCCTACTATGACACCAGAAGATTTTAGTAAGGCGTGGGATATTACGAGTGGGTTGGTTGCCGCTGGAACCATACCCGCAGCTTATGCAAATCAGGACTTGGATACTCAGATAGTGGTTACTACTACACCAAGGATGGATGCATCTTTATGCACCAATAATCTCCTCAGGCCAATGCTAGGCTCAGTGATGACAGGTAATGAGCATGAGATGCTGATTAAGTTCTTTAAGCTAAAACCTCTGATGTTTCAGGGTACAGACAAGGAGGATGCCTATGAGTTCATCCTGGATTGACATGAGAGGTTGCATAAGTTGGGTATTGTACGTCAGCATGGGGTTGAGTTTGTCACTTTTCAGCTGCAGGGTGATGCCAAGCAGTGGTGGAGGTCTCATGTTCAGTGTCGATCATCTATCCTACCTCCACTGACTTGGGAGTAGTTCCATGCATTGTTTCTAGAGAATTACGTTCCCCGTACATTAAGGGACCAGGAGAAGGATGAGTTTCTGAACTTGGAGCAGGGTGGTATGTCGATCTCAGCTTATGAGGCTAAGTTTCATGTGTTGTCTCATTTTTCTACATAGATGTTGGGTTCCGAAGAGGAACGGGTCCAATTATTCATCAATGATCTGAATAATGAACTACAGGTATTGTCGGTGCATATGACTTCTTCAGAAAAGGGATTTAATGATGTGGTGGATTATGTGAAGAAGATAGAGGGAGTTAGGCAAGCGGGGCAGGCTAAGGCTTTAGCCAAGAAGCCCCAGAATGAGGGAAATTTTGGTGGTTCATACTCCAGGGGCCAGCATTAGCAGGCTTACTCAGCCCGTCCTATTCAGTCAGCTCTGCCAGCTACTACAGGTGGTTGTCAGGGAGCTCAGTCTTCAGCTCCTAAAGGCCAGGGAGCATTATATACATCATCTAGCAGACCTACTTTGGACCGTGGTTGTTTCTATTGTTGTGAGTTGGGACACTTTAAGAGGGAGTGTCCACATAGGCAGGCAGGTAATCAGGGTCAGCAACAGACTAGAGCAGTGGTTCCGGAAGGCAAAGGTGGTAATGCTAGGGGTCGTCCACAGAGTGGTCGAGGTAATTTTCAAGAAGGCCGGAGAGACCGAGGGAACTGCGGCGCAGGCAAGTGTGTGGCGCAGTCGGCTTGGGAAGTTGCTCGGATTGATGATCGCACATTACTATGCTTTTCCAGCAAGAACCGAGGAGGAAGCCTCAGATGCAGTGATCACAGGTACTATTCTTATTTGTGATAAAATGGCCTTCGTATTATTTGACCCAGGATCTACATATTCTTATGTGTCTGTTAGTTTTGCTTTGGGTCTGGATTTGAATTGCGATATCCTTGATTCCCTTATCCATGTATATACCCCGGTTGGAGAGTCGGTGATTGTGACTCATGTGTATCGTGACTGTTCTGTGGTAATTATGGGGTTACGTACTTGGGTAGATTTAGTAATTCTAGATATGGCTGATTTTGATAGTATCTTGTATATGACCTGGCTGTCTTCGTATCATGTTATGTTAAAATGTAACACCAAAACTGTGACTCTAGAAATTCTGGGTAAGGATAGGCTAGTGTGGGAGGGTGTGTACAGGCCCAAGCCAGTTAAGACAATATCATTTGTTCAGGATAGGAAGCTAGTGGGGAGGGGGTGTCTAGCCTTCTTGGCTCATCTCTGGGATGATAGTGTGGAGTCTCCTCCTATTGAGTCAGTTCCAGTGTTTTCCGAATTTGTAAAGGTGTTTCCAGCGGACTTGCCTGGTATGCCTCCGGACAGAGACATAGATTTTTGTATGAATTTGGAGCCAGGCACTCTTCCCATCTCTATTCCTCTGTATCGAATGGCTCCGGCAGAGTTAAGGGAACTTAAGACTCAGTTATAAGAACTCCTAGATAAGGGATTTATATGTCCCAGTGCTTTACCTTGGGGGGCCGGTTTTGTTTGTGAAAAACAAGAATGGTAGTATGCGTATGTGCATAGACTACAGACAATTGAACAAGGTGACCATCCGGAATAAGTATCCTTTACCCCAAATCGATGATTTGTTTGACCATCTTCAGGGTGCATCAGTGTTTTTGAAAATTGACTTGAGGTCGGGGTACCATCAGTTGAAAATTAGGCTTGAGGATATTCCAAAACCTATTTTTCGGACTCGGTATGGACATTACGAGTTTCTAGTAATGTCGTTTGGTTTGACCAATGCACCAACAACATTCATGAGTTTGATGAATAGGGTGTTTAAGTCCTACTTGGATTCTTTTGTTATCATGTTCATTGATGATATTTTGATCTACTCTAAGAGTAGGGAGGAGCATGCTAATCATCTTCGCATTGTGTTGGACATCTTGAGGCACTAAAAGCTTTATGCAAAATTCACTAAGTGTGAGTTTTGGTTGACTTCTGTGGCATTTTTGGGGCATGTGGTGTCAGAAAAGGTGGTGATGGTGGATCCCCAGAAAATTGAGGCAGTTAAGAGTTGGGTCCGGCCTAGCTCTGTGACAGAGGTGAGAAGTTTTGTTGGGCTCGTGGGGTACTACCGGAGGTTTGTGAAGAACTTTGATTCTATTGCTACTCACCTGACCAGGTTGACACAGAAGGAAGTACCGTTTGTGTGGTCCGACAAGTGCTAGGAGAGCTTCAAAAAGCTTAAGACATTTTTGACCACAGCCCCTATTATGTCCTTGCCGATTGACGGTAAAGACTTTGTTGTTTACTGTGATGCTTCACATTCTGGTTTGGGTGTTGTGTTGATGCAGAATAGGAATGTGATAGCCTATGCATCCAGGCAGTTAAAGGTGCATGAGAGGAATTACCCGACTCACGATTTAGAGTTGGCAGCGGTGGTTTTTGCTTTGAAAATATGGAGACACTACCTTTATGGTGTCAAGTGTGAAGTATTCACAGATCATCGTAGTCTGCAACACGTTTTCACTCAGAAGGATTTGAATCTGAGGCAAAGGAGATGGATGGAGTTATTAAAGGATTATTATGTGATAATTCAGTACAATCCGGGTACTAATGTTGTGGCAGACACATTGAGCTGGAAAACTATTAGCATGGGTAACTTGGCTTGTTTGGGGGCGTCCAAACGACCATTGGCTAAGGAAATTCGGGCTTTGGAGGACAAGTTCATGCACTTGGGTGTTTCAAATCAAGGTTGGTTGTTGGCCAGCATTGAGGTCAAGGCCACCTTAATAGAGGAAATAAAGGCAAAATAGTTTTAGGATCCGAAACTAGGTAAATTGCGAGGCAAGATAATATCTGGGGAGTCCAGAGATGTCATGATAGACTCTGATGGTGTATTGCATTTCAGGGAGAGGATTTGTGTTCCTCGGGTTGATAATATGATTCCTAAAATTCTGACAGAAGCTCATGGTTCTCAGTAATTGATCCATCTGGGTATAACCAAAATGTACAGGAACTTGAGGCAGTGTTACTGGTGGACCGGGATGAAAATGGACATAGTTGATTTTGCGTCCAAGTGTCAGAATTGCCAGCAGGTAAAATATGAACATCAGAGATCTGCAGGACTACTTCAGAGGATGCCAATTCTAGAGTGGAAGTGGGAGAGGATAGCCATGGATTTTGTTGTGGGTCTTCTCAAGACATTGGGGAAGTATGACTCAATTTGGGTCATTGTTGACATGCTGACCAAGTCCGCTCATTTCATTCCGGTCAGGGTAGATTACAATTCGCAGCAATTGGCAAAGATCTATGTGAAGGAGATTATGAGACTGCATGGGGTGCCAATGTCCATCATTTCAGACAGGGGTACACAGTTTACCTCTAAGTTCTGGGGCAAGTTACATGAAGAGTTGGGTACACAACTCACCTTTAGCACAGCCTTCCATTCTCAGACTGATGGTCAGTCAGAGAGGACGATTCAGGTATTGGAGGACATGCTGAGAGCATGTGTAATGGACTTTGATGGTCATTGGGACCAGTTTCTACCGTTCTGACTTAAAAACTATTTCTTATTTTGTTTGGGGTTGCATCCCCATACTCTAGATTTGGTATTGATGTTTGGTACGATTACTTTCAGTTCCTAGGTGGGATTTTTCCGTAGATAATTAATTATGATAAGTATTTAAGTAGTTGATCTTATTTTCATTGCTAGTTTATATTGATGCTTGCTGGTTTTAGGCTATTAGTCTAGGAAAGGGTGGAACTCTATTGGTTCGCTCATCCGGGGGTTGGGTGGGTGCCACTCATGATGGGTTGGGTCATGACACTAGCTATGAGCAAAGCTAATGACAACGAGAGCATTGTCGGCTTCGATAATGCCAACGCGGCTGAGCCTGTGATGTAAGGGGGTATGGGTGCAATCCGCCTACCCCCCACGGTGGGAAATGTGATCTTTCACGTGACTAGCACCATAATCCACTTAATCCAAATGAAGGGCCTATTTGGTGGATCAGCCCATGAAGATGCCAACTGGAATATTTGGAATTTTGTGGAGATTTGCCAACCATACATCATTCAAAATATCTCCCAAGAATCCATCTGATTGCACCTATTCCTCTTTTCCTTGACTGGGGAAGCCACAGCGTGGTTGGAGGAATTATCAGATGATTCCATCATCTCCTGGGCCAAGTTGGTTGAGGCATTTACATCGAGGTTCTTTCCTCCATCTCGAATGATGCAGTTAAGAGACGAGATCACCAACTTTAGGCAACTCCCGGATGAGCCTCTTCATGAGGTTTGGCTAAGATTCAAAAAGAAGCTTCTCTTGTGTCCAAATCATGAGTTGTCAAACAATGTGCTGCTACAAAACTTCTATGGATCATTGAACTCTATGAATAAGTTGGTGGCTGATAATCTTGGAGTAGGTACTTTAATGGACTTAGACTTTCCCATTGCCTCAACTTTGTTAGAGAGAATGACAAAGACCAATCAAGCTTGGCATATAAGAGAAGCGGATGTGCCAACTTCGGGAGGACCCTCATCCATCTTGGTTAATGAAATGAGTAAGAAGGATGAGGAGCGTGATGAGATAATGGCCAAAATAATGATACAAATTGATTTGATGGCCAATCATGTAATGGGAGCTGGGGGTGCTAAGATGATGAATGCCATAAGTACACCAAAAATCAAAGCTAGTGATGATGAGCTCATGACTGTGGTTGATGGCAAGCTATGTTTTGTGTTGGCAGGTTCTCATCCTGGGTATTATCACCCGAGGTATGAGAACCAATGTTGGATTCGAGACAAAGAAAGAGACAGAAATTGGCGAGATAGAGACAAGGATGGTGATCGCTTTAATCACCAGAGCTCTAATCATTACATTCTCGTGAACAAGGAAGACTCTCTCTACCAACCGGGCACAAGCAACCCCGGCCAATCCATGTTGGAGGACATGTTTTCTGTGGTTCTCAAAAAGGTGGACACAACAAATTCGGGACTGAGTGAGCTAAAGAGTGAAGTTTCAACACTTCATCAAACTGTGAGCTCTCACTCAGCCCCGATCAAGCATCTTGAGGCCCAAATGAACCACCTCTCAAGTTAAATGAACCCAAGGATAAAAGGGACGTTGCCTAGAGACACCATCACCAACCCAAAGAATGATTGATTGAGGTAGTATCATCGTGCCGCGATGTTAAATCAAGCGCAACTTGGGAGGCAACCCAAGTTTCTTATTTGTTTTTGGTTATCTTTTTTTGTTTTTGGTGTTTTTGTAGGGAATGCATAGATGGAAAAATGAACAAGTGAAAGCAAGGCAAAAAAGGGTTGTGCATTGGACTGTGCAGACTGCACAAGCATTTATGCGTGTCGCACAGCCTACCGCATGCCAAATCAGAATGCCTGAAGGAAATTTGAAAAATTGTAGGTGACTTGCACTGGGTCGTGTGGACCGCACGAGCCCAAGTGCGCATAGCACTTTTGTCGAATGGTGAAACAGATGCCTGGGCAAACCCATGGGAGAAAAAGGGGCATGTGTGATACGCCATGCGGTCTACACCTTGTCTGGTGCTAATCACATGTCACGGTGCACAAGCTGTAAGTTTAAAGTTTTATTGACCTAACCTATTGACTGACCCGACCCAAAAATGACCCAACCAACTTTGTTTTTCTTCTTTATTTAAAATCGCCTCTCTTCTCCTTTTTCACCATCTTTTCTCTCCAACTCCCAAAAATTCTCACCCAAAACTTTCTCCAAATCCCTCAAACCGCCCCAAAATATTATTCTCTCACCCAACCATCTCCATCACTCCACCACCATCGCCGCTGACATTCTCTGAGAAGGTCTCGTGGGTCACCATTATTGAAGAACAAAAAGCTTCAATTTTCACTTGTGGTAAGTTCCCCCGACGTTAAATACTTATTTTTATGAAGGTTGAGAACTTATATTGTGAAGCATGCTTAGTAGAATTGCCATGTTGATTTTGGGTGAGATCCAAAAATTTTAGGTCCCCAATTTTGAGTTATATTGATGATATTGCTATATGTCAACTTAGTAGAACTTTAATTTTGTTAATGCATGTTGATTGGTAGCGATTTTTAGCCTTGAATTATGTGTTGGGGTGAAGTCTGAGTAACCCACTCATGATGAACTAATGATTTAGCCCGAGATAGATTGGGTGATGTCATTCTTAAGGGCAAGTCATCGTTTGTCATGAGGTTTTGTTGAACATCAATTGGTAAGGCTGAAAGTTGCTGATTGTATGCCCATGATCTTTATTGAAACTCTATTTGGGGGTGTATGATCTTTTGAGGGAGAGGGATTAATTGTTGCTAAAAAAACTTATTGGTACCCATTGTTGCAAGTATGGCTTGATGTTCCCGATGATAGATGGGGTAACGTCCATCTTAAGGGAAATTGTTAAGTTCCTTTCTTACTTATTTGTGTCAACGAAAATCCAGGGAATTTTGAGTACCCGAAAGTTGTGGTCATGATATCCCGTGCCCCCTTATTATTGTTGATTGGGTTATTGCGTGGTGCCAAGCGCCGAAGAACATCTTTCTCTGTGGATCGTATGCGTAACTCACAAAAATACAAGGAACCAAAAAATTCCAATTGTGCTTTGGTGCGCTTCGCATATGATGCATAGATCTTGTTGTGCGAGTTGCACGAGGCATCGTAACAAGTTGAAAGGAAAAAGCAGGTCATAGATCTAAGGGGCGTCTGTAATGACCCTTCTGGTTATTTCTACGTATACGTTTTCCTTGAATCGTTAGAGTTTGTTTGTAGCGGCCCCAAGTCACTTAAGGCTCGTCAGGACCGGTAGTTCGGGGCCGGGTCCATTTGTTTGGTCGCATTATAAGGTTTGAAGACAAGTAAGTCGGTAAAAGTTATCGTAAGCTCCTTTAATAAATTTTCTGAACTTTGGGTAAAATGTCTCAGAGCTTTTCTCTCAATATATAAATAGTTAGAAGTCCCCCGAAATACCAAATCGAAGGTCTATGAGTCTAGTTTCCAACGCACAAAACCTCACGTCCAACTGATCTCGGAGTAAAACGTTATGACTATTTTACCGTGGACTGTCTGGCAGAAAATGGGTTGCGAACCGGGCCGCGAACCGGGTCGGGTTAAACTCGATTTAAGCCTCAACTTCACGTTTTAAAACGCCATTTCAGTTCCGAAACAGTTAGAAACATAAGGGAGGGTTCCAAGAGAGTTATTTAGTATCTAAATTGTGCGATGGTGAGTTGCAAACTTAAATTTAAGAATTTTATTAACATCGCGTGTATTTGAAAATATTTTATTTAAAAGTCGAATGTGGAAGAAAATTATATTATTATTACCTTTTCAAAATATTTTAAAGGTTTATGGAAAATATTTTTGATACGTTATAATTGTATATGTATTTATTTTATAAAGTTTTTATACATTGTATTATTTTAACGGAGATAGTAAACTTAATTATGTTGAAATTTATTAATATAATATAGTAGGTTTTGTTTGAAATAATTTTCTATGAATTATGGTATATTTAAAATATTATATTTATTATACTACGAACTTATGCAATACCCGAATATATACGTATTGGGGAATGAATATCTTGGTGCCACCTCTACCTCCACGTGGAAGTGGAGGGAGTGGACACCATAACCATACCTAATTGGTGGCATCATTGGAACTTGCAGCATTAGCATGGATAACTACAGCAAGCATTTATTGCCTTTTGCTCCACATATCTATACGGTATATAGATATTAGGCATAGAGGTGCATATCTGCACGTTGATTAAAAAGGGAAGTTAATTATCTACGTCAAATTATTCAATCCCGAGTTCAAGTTTGATTTTGTTTCGGAGCTTCTTTTCGGAGAGGTTCGAGCTTGTCATCGGACGACAGGTAGGTTAAGGTTTATTTTCCCTAGACTCGGCATATATACAATAAAATTGTATTAATGGGCATCCTTGGATTGGTTTATTAGGTTGGTACCACGGACCTTGACCGCTTTATTCATGTCCGCCTACTTTTGTTCCTCCGCTGCTTGTAGTATTTGCCGATATATTTTATTTACCCTTGTGGTCCTGTGAGGCCTTGTTGACTCTGGAACATAGAAGGTGGGATTTTGGGAATGTCCGCGAGGCCTGGGCATAGAATTATCCTTCTAGGCTTGTTATGCTTGCTGAGTAGCTGTGGGCCTGTGCAGGGTCGATAGGTTGATTGTGAGCTGCTGGGCAGCTATTGTGTGTGATCATACCATTTCCATGCATATAAAGAGGTTTTATCCATGTTTTACTGTGGTTTTGGCTTCGGGCCTACTGGCACTGTTTTCTAAACCTTGCATGGCCCGGGGGGCCCGTTTTTGATGGAAATGATTTGAAAATGGTTGATTTCACTTGTGGAGATTTTTGGGCAAGAGAGTAAAATTATGTTTAAAATCATCAGTTTTATGATTATCGCTAGACTCGGCAGGGCCGGGGTGCTAGTTGAGTTTTCTTGTTACTTGAGATGATTTTTAGCCTCGGTCGGACCGAGCACCTGAGATGACTTTCTACTGTTTAGACCCGGTTATGCCCGGGCACCCTTGGAGGGGTTTTTTGAGATATTTTCCTACTACTTTAGTCCTGGACAGGGTCTGGGCATGCATATTCGAGACTGGGTCTCTATCTTGAACCTGGACTTGCTTCCGGACGACATGTTTGATACTGAGTTTTAGTATGGGGTCTGGGACCTCCATGGACCTTGCCATCCGGGCCAGGGGCTGCGGGCTGCGTGTGCCAGAGGAAGGGTATACGGTGGAGTAGAGGTATACGGGCAGTGTCCTTCCATGGAACCTACCTGCTGGGCCGGATCGGCACCGGAGGAGGTACATACAGAGATACCATTTCACTTGAGATCTTCATGCATCATATCATTTATTGTTTGAGGCTCCACCCTTGTTTGTTGTTTGCTGATTGTACGCTCCGGTAGTATGGGATGCCGGAGGGTTTGTTTTCACTTGTTTGTGTTCCTCGGTTGTATGGGCGGCCGGGGGACTGTAGGTAGACTTTTGTTATTTACTTACAGAGTTGTTCTCTATTATGGATAAGTATGAGGTTGGTCACTGCTAGACTGTTAGTTTCGGGATTGAGATTGATATGATTAGTGGAGTTTGATTCATGTCTCT